>CM067521.1:3610063-3890063 GCA_034509495.1 Acestrorhynchus altus | reverse complement strand
ACACACACTGCTCTCACACACCCCTCACACACAGTGCTCTCTCATGCACCCCTCACACACTGCGCCTCACACAACCCCTCACACACACTTCTCTCTCACATACACTTCTCTCACACACCTCTCTCACATACACAGCTCTCTCTCTCTCTCTCTCTCTCTCTCTCTCTCTCTCTCTCTCTCACTCTCTCTGTGGTTTGTACTCACACCTGAGCGGGATGCCGTGCTGAGAAGCGCGCGCGGACGCGGAGCTCAGACTGAACCAGAAGAGGAGACTGAGCGCGGACTGCACTTCTCCCTCTGTCTCTCTCTCTCTCTCTCTCTCTCTCTCTCTCTCTCTCTCTTTCTCTCTCTCTCTCCTCCCGGTTTTAAAGCCCTGTGCGTCTGCTCGACTCAGCGGGGCAGTGCGCCAGGCGCGAGAGCAGCAAACTGAATCCCTCCTCACCCTACCCCCAACCCCAACACACACACATACTCACTCACACACACACACACACACACACACACATACTCCCATACACACATAGTCCCACACACACACACACCTCACACACACATACACACACATACTCCCATACACACACACACACACATACTCCCATACACACATACTCACATACACACACATACTCTCATACACACACGCTCACATACACACACACACATACTCCCATACACACATAGTCCCATACACACACACACTCACACACACACGCACACACACATACTCACACACACACACACACACACACACACACACACACACACACACACACACACACACACACACACACTCCCATACACACACACAGTCACATACACACACACATACCCCACACACACATACTCACATACACACACACACACTCCCATACACACACTCACCACACACACATACTGCCATACATACATACTCACATACACACACATATACTCCCATACACACACACTCACATACACACACACGCACACTCCCATACACACACACTCACACACACACACATACTCCCATACACACATACTCACATACACACACATCACATACACACACACGGGCTGGCTCTGTGGTTGGCACAAAGCTGGACTTCTTTGGTGTCAGTGGCAGAGAAGAGGACTTGAAAAAACTGCTGGACATTAAGGACGATGCTAGTCATCCTCTACACACCGTCATCAGCCACCAGAGGAGCCTGTTCAGTGAGAGACTGCTCCTTCCCAAGTGCAGGACCAATAGACTTAAACTCTTTGTCCTGCACGCCATCAGACTGTACAACTCCTCTCTTGGGGGGGGGAGGCAACAGGAGGATGGAGGATGGGAACGAGTAGGAACAACCAACAGTCAACAACTCACAGCGACCTGCAACCACCACAACACACTGACCTCTGTGCAATAAACAGCGTTTGGCGGCACAATAATGCAAAACACCTCCTACAGGACCTCCTTCTTTTCTCATGCACTATTGTCTATATTGTTTACTGTAATATAGTCTACATGCTATATATTCTTTATATTTATATAGAGCTGTTTCTACTAAATTATTATTATTTTTCTCTGCCTTTATTATTTATCTTTCTGCTTACTTTACTGTACTAAGATGCTACATTGAACCTTAATTTCCTGAAGGAACTCCTCTCCCAAGGGATCAATAAAGTTCTATTCTATTCTATTCTATTCTATTCTATTCTATTCTCACATACTGCCATACACACATACTCACATACACACACATACTCCCATACACACACACTCACATACACACACACCCACATTCTCCCATACACACACACATACTCACATACACACACACACACATGTATACTCACATGCAAATACTCTCACACACACATTACTGACACCTCTCCTCCATTGCCCATCTTTATAGAGTCTTTAAGCGGAGGAGACAGAGAGGAGGTGGTGACTGAATGATGATGTAAGTGAGGCTTTTAGTTCACAGATCAAAACTCTTATACGTGGCTGCTGTTTCTGGACTTCAGTTCCGCATTTTAACACCATGCTCTGTCCATGTACATGCTCAACCTTCATGCAGTCTCTGACTGATCAGCAAGGGGGGTGGATCTGAGTGGATCGGCAGTGTAAAGCACTACCGCTTATGATCTGAGGATCAGGTTCAAATCCCAGGTCATGCCGCTTGCCATTGGCAGCCAGAGTCAGAGGGTTAGCAAATCGTCCTGCTCTCCCTCTCTAGGTGGCAAAATCACTCGTCCTCACCCTCCCAGTGTCGGGAGCATTGAGTGGTGATGATGATGGAGTTGGGGAATTAGTGCTTCCAAATTCACATGGAGAAAATCAAGGGTAAAAAAAAGTCCTCTATACTGATATGTACATATGTATACACTTATTTTATTTTGACCACTGTCAAGTATTTTCTAGGAAATGTTCTTGTCAATGTAATCAAATAATTGATCGGAATTCTTGCATCTTCAGCTCAAAAACACCCTGTATGCTTCCTTTCCAAACAGCCCAACAGCAAACACAATAAATTAATAAATTAATTGCAGGCAATAAATATATTTTTACTCAAAAACATGGTCAAATTCATACATAGATCTAAATTTTCTAATATTTACATTCTAAAATGAAGACCGCAGTAGTCTCCTGAAAATATCGACTGGCAATGTGAGACCTTCATAAATACTTTTCAAGGTTTTGGAGGATAAAAAGGTTGGCTTGGAGTCTTGAAAGATAACGTAAAGGCATTGAAGAATGAAAAGGTAAACAGTTTGGAGCAGAGTTCAATTTGAACAGCCCGAATGAACTCTATGATGAATAATAAAATGATTAATAGGCTTCAAAAATGTAAAACCCTTTATGAGAATGGCCCCACAGACACGTTAAAGTGTTCTAAGTTATTTTGTGTTTCCCTGGTTTTGCAAAGGGCAGCAGGGGAGGTGATTTACATCCTTTGTGCGAAACACAGTAACTAATCACACCAGTGGGGGTGCCTCTCTCTCTCTCTCTCTCTCTCTCTCTCTCTCTCTCTCTCTCTCTCTCTCCTTTAAATGAAGGGGCGAGTGAAGTGTGCACTCTGTGTGAGGGACATATGGCTATATGAAGGTCTGTAATGTGAGCAGTAATAAAGGGTTAATCAGACACCCTTTCGTGCACTAAAGGAGCACAGTGGTGTGAGTTTTCACTACTGCTGCAGTGCTGGTTCTCCTCCTTGGAGCCACAGGGCACTGTTATTGTGGTGGAAATGAAAAGCCTAACAGCTCTTTCTCCATCTCTCTCTGAGAATTCTGGAGATGATCATGCTTAGAGAAGGGTCAGAGTTAGTAGATGAAGGAGGTAGGAGTAGATTAGGACTTGCTATTCATTTATTTGACTTTTTTCGTACCACTGCTGGACAAAGAGGACGTCCGTTTAATTGGATTAGAACTTTCGGGCAGACTAATGAACCATCATTGGGAGGTTAATGATCTACAAAGAATTCTTGTCCTGACAGCCGTCACAAAAGATCAGACCTTGTTGCCAGAGACAGTCTTGACATAGCTTATACTTTAGAAATGTTCTGGGACTTGTGGGGTTTATGCCATCTGGGAGCTGCACAGACAGTCTGTGTAAGCAAATCAAAGACAATACTGACCATAGTAAAGAGTCCATTCTATCACACTTCCACTTAAACAGCTCACACACCACTCAGCTTAATCTGTGCCAAAGGTCACGCAAGTCTATTTAACACTGCAGTCCAAACACACACTAATCCCTGTCTTGACTGCCTCTAGCTTTAATGTGGGCCAAAGTTCTTAAAGTTCTATTTGTGGTCAAGCCAAAGAGCACAGTGGTAGTGATGTACTGTCTATACCGAGCTGAATCCATATATTCATAGTATGAATATTTGACCACAGCGAACTGTGTGTATCAGCACCAAGACCAATGCTTTGATCGTCCATTAGGCCTGGTGTCACGGTGTGTGGTGCAATTTCATACGATGCCAAATCACCTTTGGTCTTCACTTGTGTCACCAAAGGAAGATGCAGATACTACGGTGTGTTAAGTCCACGCAGAGACGTCTGGCATGTTGGGTTAAACCCACACTGAGAGACACGACTTCTGTATGTGTAGATCTATGAACATGGTCCATATCAGTCTAAATTTATTAATCAGTTATTGATTCTTTATCATCTATGTTCTTTTTCCTAAAAGCACTGCAATCCCACACTTCCTTCTGGATGCAGCTATTTGTTTAAAAGATGAGTGTTTTCACAAGTGTTTATATGTAATATGTCCCATAAGTATTATATGTATGTAACTGTCTCTGTATATGTTCTATATGTATTTTAAATTTGCATAACTAATTAGACGTACAGCTTCCTCTTAGAGTGAGCCTACTTGGTGTAGTAATTAAGGGAAGAGGTCAGAGATTTGGTCAGAAGGAATTGTATTGGGTCTTAAGTCACTTCAGCACTTTATCTAAGACAGAGAGAGAGAAGAGAGAGAGAGTGAGAGAGAGAGAGAGAGAGAGAGAGAGAGAGAGAGAGAGAGAGAGAGAGAGAGAGAGAGAGAGAGAGAGGAACATTTGCATGTGCTTAAATCAATCCACATCGCTGAGTGGCCGGCAGGACCCCTGAGAGCATGGCTCTGGCCCAAGACATCCTGGAGCATCTGAACGCTTCTTCAGTCCACAGCTATGGAAGAGAAGTTCTGCTACCCCGGGCAGGGCTGGTCACTCTGTCAGTCATTATGGCTGTGTTCGGTCACAGCTGTGCTTGAACTCCACAGTGATTGCAGTGACCCCATGGGCACTGTGCAGCCGCGCCCAGCCGCTCAACCCCGCTCTGGTCAACTGGCCGTGGTTGACCCAGCACCACACTGACCGGTGCTGTACCATCTGTGGTGACCAACGTCAGGATACTAGGGGGACGAGGGCTGTGTGCTGGAGGGCTTGTGTAAGTTCTATTTGGTCAGTCATCCTCACACGCTGGTCAGATTAACCTCTATGTCAGCCTTTGTAATTAGAAATGCTGCAGGTTTATGTGAAGGATTCTGTGTTCAATTGAACAAGTGGGGAAAACTAAGGAGTATAGATCAGTATCTTCATCCACAACCTGCAGAGAAATAAATATCTTAACACATATGCAAATATGTTACATTTCTTCTTCTGGGGAAGTCATGGTCTGGTGGTTTTGGGAACCAGCCTTATGACTGGTCGATTGCAGGTTTGATTCCCTGAACTGGCAGGACATGACTGAAGTGTCCTTGAGCAAAGCATTTAACTCCCAAACTGCTTCCAGTGTAGTTGTGGATATATTGCCCACCCCATAGTGTGTGACTTTACCAGTGTGTGTGTGTGGATGGGTTAAATGTGGAGGAACAAATCCCCTCTTTTATCAATACGAGTGCTTCTCTCTGTCTTTATTGTTAAGACCACTTCTCTCAGTCTTTATTGTTAGGAGTGCTTCTCTCTGTCTTTATTGTTAGGAGTGCTTCTCTGTCTTTATTGTTAGGAGTGCTTCTATTTCCTTTATAGTTAGGAGTGCTTCTCTCTGTCTTATTGTTAGGAGTGTTTCTATTTCTTTTTATAGTTAGGAGTGCTTTCTCTGTTCTTATTGTTAGGAGCTTTCTGTTTTTATTGTTAGAGTGCTTTCTGTCTTTATTGTTAGGAGTGCTTCTATTTTTATAGTTAGAGTGCTTTCTGTTCTTATTGTTAGAGTGCTCTCATTTTTATTGTTAGGAGTGCTTCTCTCTGTCTTATTGTTAGGAGTGCTTCTATTTTTTATTGTTAGGAGTGCTTTCTCTGTCTTTATTGTTAGGAGGCTTTCATTTCCCTTTATTATTAGAGGCTTCTTCTGTCTTTATTGTTAGGAGGCTTCTCTGTCTTTGTGTTGTTAGAGTGCTTCTCTCTGTCTTTATAGTTAAGACCGCTTTCTCTCAGTCTTTATTGTTAGAGTGCTTCTGTCTTTATTGTTAGGAGTGCTTCTCTGTCTCTTATTGTTAGAGTGCTTCTCTCTTGTTTTTATTGTTAGGAGTGCTTCTCTGTCTTTATTGTTAAGACTCACTTCTCCCTGTCTTATTGTTAGGGAGTGGCTTCTCTCTGTCTTTATTGTTAGGAGTGCTTCTCTCTGTCTTTATTGTTAGGAGTGCTTCTCTCTGTTTTTATTGTGAAGAGTGAATCTCTGTAATGTGTCTGGTAATGTGTCCTGCTGTTGTCTGTGTGTGCAGGTATCACAGCACTGTGCACTGTGGCTCTGATTGCTGTTGAGCGCTTAATCGTGGTGTGTAAGCCACTGGGCACTATGCTCTTTCAGGAGAAGCACGCTGTGGTCGGTGTAGCAGTGTCCTGGCTTTGGTCCCTCCTCTGGAACACACCTCCACTCTTTGGTTGGGGAAACTACGAGCTGGAGGGTGTTGGGACGTCCTGTGGACCAGACTGGCAAAACAGAGACCCAAACAACCTCTCCTACATCATCTGCTACTTCGCACTGTGCTTTGCAATCCCATTCCTTATGATTGTGTTGTCATACTCATGGCTGCTGTGGACACTGAGACAAGTAAGGAGCTTATTCTCAACCACCTGAGATAATGCTCGATCATATCGAATCAGAGTGTATGAATAAAGCTAGTATCTTAAAACAAAGATCTTTTTTTATCAAAAAGACTAAAATGTCTCTCCAAGGAAGGAGCCCCTTCTAATAAATGGATTCAGCCCCTTCAAGTTCTACCCATTGCTAACACAGATGTGCAAATGCACACACAGCTTATCTAATCCCTGTAGAGAAGTATGGGCAATAGAATAGTACACTTTGTAGAGCATGACCATATAGGCATCATGTCTAATGCCAGGCATGATCTAGAGGGATATAAACCCCCCAGCTTTGAGCTGTGGAACGATGGAACTGTGTTCTCTGGAATGATTGATGTTTTTTTTATCCAATACATTTAGGATGAGTTGGGGATAAAGTGGAGTGGTGATCATCCAGAATCCTGAGCTCACTAACTCACTAACTTGTGGCTGAATGCAATCAGCCTCTAACAGGAAAGTCTTTCCCAGAGTGTAAAGACTCCAACAAAAGCCTTTGATTTCAGAAGAATGAGCAGTCTAGTCTGACATTTGTCTTTAGACCAGTCAGTACAGATGTTGTGGCAGATGTTCTCAATAGTTTCACACTTTGAGGATAACTGGACAAAACTGAGAATACAAACCTGAAGATGGTCATTAAATGTTGTGAAAATGTGATGATAAATAAAATCTGACAGTTTTCTCTAGCAGTGCCCCTAGATAAGTCAGTCCTCCTACTTAGGCAACTTATGTCACTCCTCTAAGGGTGATTAGGTAGAGGATTTGGGAACAGATCTCTGATCAGCTTGAGAGTCACTTAAGTCAAAATCCTGAGATTCCTGAAGGAGTACTCTGAATTCAACTGTGTATTGCTCCCAACATTGATTTAAGAAGGGCACTCACATCTTATCTAGTCCCAACAGAAAAGTACGGCCAATAGAATAGGACTCTTTGGAGCAGGTAACAAACAAAAACCTACTGGCACCATGTCTAATATCAGGCCTGGACTAGAGGGGGTATAAAGCATGGAGCTGTGGAGCACTGGAACTGTGTTCTCTGGAACGATGGAGCTCCAGGATATGTTTTGGAACAGGGGATGAGGTGATGGCAAGTGGGAAAATAGTCCAGGTCCAGTAGCTGGAAGGTGGGCAGCTAATGTGAAGTTACTACACTGCTGCTGATCTTTAATACCAGCTACCAGACTGTGTTTCTGGTATATTTTTCACTGGTTTTACTACAGCCAGGATATATTAAATAACTTTCTCCACTGGGACAACCCCAACCTGAGTGTCTGTTTCTTACCTGCACTTCACAACAGGTGGCTAAAGTTGGAGGTGGAGCAGCAGCAAAAGCAGAAGCTCGAGTCGCACGGATGGTGGTGATGATGGTGGTGGCTTTCTTGGTCAGCTGGATGCCCTATGCCTCTCTGGCTCTCACTGTGGTCTTTAAGCCAGATATGAACTTCAGCCCTTTAGTAAAACTGATGCCCATCTACATGGCCAAGAGCAGCACCATCTACAATCCCATGATCTACATCTACATGAACAAACAGGTGAGGCACTCAGCTGATTCTGCTAACACTGGTAGTGATATGTAATTAGGACTTCAGTCTTTCATTCATGGACATTCATCCCCTTTGAGTGATATTCACTTTAAAGAAATATCTTAAAGCCATTAGTTACATCACACTTCATATACTTCATTGCTCATAATCAAAGGCTGAATTCCAATTGCATACTACACTAAAACTACATAAGACATAAAGTGTATACCAGTGGTGTGCACACAGGACCTTCCAGCCCTTCAGAGACTACTGCAAAGAGTTATATAAAGTGACATTTTATATTTTACCATTGATCAGCTTGGATTATAGCTCATGACAACTAGAAATTTCAGAATCTCAAAATATTAAATAAATTTAATTCAAACCTGAATAGATTACTAATCACTGAATAAAACAAAAAACATTTTTATGTTATGCATATAATATATATTTTTGAGATGCACTGGTAAGTGTATGTAAAACATTATATACATATTTTGTTGATATATTGGTACAGGATGCATATCTGAATGAGAGTGAAATTAAAACCAAACCAATCCAAAATCCTCATTTAAACTGAGAGTTTAAATATTTTACATTGAAAACTTTTCATGCCATTTTGAACGGTTTGATAATGTGAGTCTACTGTCGTGGCCAAAAGGTTTGAGAATAACAAAGCTGCCTCAGTTTTTATGGGGGTAATTTTTATTAAATCGAGATTGTGAAAAGTAATCAGATGAATTTCAATGCCATTCCTTGCCATGAAAATGATATCATGCTGAATAGAAGAACAGACTAGTTGATTTAAAAGGGTTGTGGTGCTTTTAAGTGTTCTTCTATTAACCATGGTTACCTCCTAGGGAAACACATGCATCATCATTGCATTCTGAAACTCTGTGTAGGGTTGCTTCTCATCCAGGGGAGTGGATTTTCTCATTTTGCTTAAGAACACTGTGATGAAAAAGGAATGGTATCAAAACATCAACTTCTTCCAACAATCCAGGAGCAATTTGGAGATGAACAATAGTTTTCCAGCATGATGGAGCACCATGTCACAAGGCAAAAGTGACAAAGTGGCTCAGTGAACAAAGCTTTGGGATTTTGGATCCATGGCCAGGAAACTCCCCAGTCCTACCAGCAGACGCAGCTGCTGCATGTGAGAAGATACATTCTGTCACAGCAAAGCTGCAGACACAGCACCCTGAGGCATTCCTGTTTGTGATCATTTCTGGAGACTTTAATCAAGCTACTTTGGACTGTACTTTGCTCTACGCTCTTAATCTAAGGACTCTACACTGCTTTTCATCAGGTTGTGGACTGTCCTACACAAAACAACAGGACAATTGATTTGCTGTATGCTAATTTGAAAGAGGCATACAGTGTCACACCCCTCCCCCCACTGGTGAAGTTGGACCACAATCTGGTCCACCTTCAACCAAAGTAGGGGTGTACTTGGTCCAAAGACAGCCAACAATCACCAGATCCATCAGGAGGTGGTCTCCAGAAATGGAAGAAGCTCTCAGGGACTGTTATGACACCACAGACTGGGATGTGCTGCTTCACCCACACTGTGAGGACATTGAGTGAATGACACACTGTTTGACAGATTATCTCAACTTCTGTGCAGATGTGGCCTCCCCCACCACCCCAACAACAAGCCATGGGTAACACAGAAAGTCAAAGCTGTCCTCAACAGGAAGAAGGCTGCATTCTGGACCAGGGACAGTGAGGCGATGAAAGCAGCACAGCAGGAGGTGAAACACTATGTGAGGGAAGCCAGAAACAGCTACAGGAGGAAGGTGGAATGGAAGCTGGAGGAGAACAGCATGAGGGAGGTCTGGGAATGTGTAAAAACCATCACAGGCCACATTAACAAGACCAGAGTTGTAGGGGGGACAGTGTAGAAGGGGAACGAAATGGACTTCTTCAACCAGGGCAACCAGCCCATGCCCCCCACCCTCTCTGCATCCATCTCTCTTCCTTCCCTCAACACACCCTGCCCCAGCTACAACAGCAGCCTCCTCCTCCTCCCCCCATCCACCTCAATACAAGCTCACTCTTTCTTCACTGCAGATCAGGTCAGAGGACAACTGAAGAAGCTTCACCCCAGGAAAGCAGCAGGCCCTGACAAAGTATGTCCCCGACTGCTGAAGACCTGCCCTGTAGAACTGGGTGAGCCACTCCAGCACCTCTTCAACCTCAACCTGCAGGTGGGGAGAGTGCCTACCCACTGGAAGACATTGTGCATTGTTCCAGTTCCAAAAACTTACTGGCCAAGTGAGCTGAATGACTGCTGACTGGTGGCACTCAATTCCCATCTTATGAAGATGTTAGAGCGGCTCTTACTCTGTTTCCTCAGACCCCAGGTGCTCAGGGTCAACATGCTCAGGATGGTCTGCAGTTTGCATACAAGGCAGGTGTTGGTGTGGAAGACACAATCATCTACCTGCTACACTGAGCCTACTCGCACCAAGATAAGAGGAATAGCACAGTGAGGATCATGTTTCTGGACTTCTCAAGTGCTTTCAACATTATCCAGTCCCTTATGGTCCAGAACAAACTGAATGGGACATGAGTGGACCCCTGCCTGGTCACCTGGATCTCCAACTTTCTCACTGACAGGCCACAGTATGTCAGGTTGAAGGACATCATGTCTGACACTGTGATCAGCAGCATTGAAGCACCCCAGGGCACGGCGCTGGCTCCTCTTCTCTTCACCCAGTACACTGCAGACTTCTGCTACTACTCAGAGCTGTGTCACATTTGGAAGTTTGCTGATGATACAACCATAGTTGGGTGCATCAGGGATGATAAAGAGATGGAGTATCAGAGCCTGGTGAGGGACTTTGCACCCTGGTATGACAGGAATCATCTGCAGCTCAACACCTCAAAGACCAAGGAGCTGGGAGGTCCAGACCAAAGTCACAGCCAGTTCTGATTGAAGGAGATGAGGCGGAGGCTGTGGACTCCTATAAGTACCTTGGGCTGTGACTGGACAGCAAGCTGGACTGGAAATGTAACACTGACCACCTGTACAGAAGGGGACAGAGCAGGCTGTACTTTCTGAGGAGGCTACAGTCCTTCAACATTTGCAGGAAACTCTTGTGGATGTTTTATATTTCTGTGGTCGCCAGTGTCCTGTTCTAAACTGTGGTGTGCTGAGGGGGCAGCATATCCAAGAAGGACACACACAGGCTGGACAAGCTGATCAGGTGGGCTGTCTCTGTGTTTGGCACAAAGCTGGCAGAGAAAAGGACTCTGAAAAAACTACTGGAAATGCCAGTGTCACTCTCTACACACTATCGTCAGCCACCAAAGGAGCCTGTTCAGTGACAGACTGTGCAGGACCAACATACTTAAAAACTCTTTTGTAACACACACCATCAGACTGTACAACTTCTCTCTGGGGGGAGCAGTGGTAACAGGAGGACAGAGGATGGGAACGGGTAGGAACCAGTAACCTACGCATCCTGACCACCACAATACAACTGGACATTGTGCAATTACAGTTAACAAGTGCAATAATAATGTGTAATACCCTCCTCCTACAGGACTCTTATTTCATGCACTATTTATATATATATTGTATATTGTAATATAATCTCTATATTATATATATGTTTATATTTATATAGTGTTTTCTTTACTAAATTATCATCTTATCTTTCTACTCTTTTTTGTACTGTACTGATTGCTGCTGCTAGAACCTTAATTTCCCTGAGGGAATGTTCCCAAGGGATCAATAAAGTTCTATCTAATCTAATCTAATCTAATCTAATCTAATCTAATCTAATCTAATCTAATCTAATCTAATCTAATCTAAGAAGACTCTGAGAGGTATGCAGAAAGTGCTTTATTTAGCCCTGAAGTCAGGTCAGGTCTTGATCCATTGGGCTGTCTCAGTTTCTGCTGGGTATGGAGGCAGGTGTGGAGCCAACCCGCAGGATCAGTAATAGGAGCAAACTGGTGGCAGTGGTGAGGAACGTGGAAGGCACATGGCATCTGTAAAGCAGTAAGGAGGAATATGGTTAAAGGCTTTTAAAGAAAGATGGGGGCATTTGATTAGTTAAGAAGGGATTGCGGCATCGCACTTGAGTCTTGTAGTACAACTACAGCCAGCTTTCATAAGTCAGTACCGTTGAGAACCTGTGGTCAATCCTCAAAAATGGTGGACAAATAAAAACCAAGAAAATTGGATTAACTTCAGTCACTGATTAGGCAAGAATGGGTTACATTCTACTCAAGAGTATGCCGAGAAGCTGATATCCAGTATGCCTAGGTGAATTGCAGAAGTCTTAAAGAAGAAGGGTCAACATTGAAAATATTAAGTCTTAGCTTAAACTGAATGGGTCAATAAAAAGTTATAAAATGGGCAGAATGTTTATGATTTTTACATTATACCATATAAACCTCTGACAAAAGGTTGTAATAAAACTTAACTAAAGCTAATTTGTTCCATTCTCAAAACCTTTGGCCACAACTGCATTAGCAAAACCCTTCAATGTCATTGCCCTTCAATGACAAACCAGATTTATATGGCAAACAGATTCACAAAGGATTTGACCATTGTAACTGTTTACCAAGGGCAGATAAATTACACCAAGCAATGCCATTGTGTCTGCTTTGTCATATATGACAAATAGAACCAGAATTGGTTACTGAATGGATGAACAAAGAAGAAAGGATGTTGAGACACACAATGCTACAGAGAAATCCTAAAGAGTCTTATTGACTGTGTCATATTTTTGGGGAAACAAGAGCTAGTGTTTAGTGAACAAGACTAATCTGAAAGCAACAGAGGTCATTAACGCAAACTACTGTCCCTGCTTGCAGAACGTGGTACTTAACGTTTTCATCGGAATCTCCAACCAAATTGAGAATGAACTCAACAGTGTGGTTGTTCATATTAACACTGATGTGATGAAAGAAGTGAAAATTCTCCATAGTTTGTCATTGTAAGACATTAACAATGTGACACCTCTGTTCTACAAGTTGCATTGTCCCGCAGAGTGTGGTTGATGAGAGATTCTTTCTTTTTCACAACCTCAATGTGCTGCTACAACTGCAGAGCTTCTTTAAGCTCTGAAGAAATAGATTGCAAAGCGAAGTGAAGATGTTCCACACCCTGTTTGTATTGCTATGCTCACAGTCTGAGTCTGGTTATGTCCCAAGACGTGCCAGAAGTTCATGCATGCAAGCTTTTTTTCCTCCTCCCTCTCTGGCCTTGCAGATTTTTTCTTGCAATCACCAAAGTGAATGCAAGTGCTGGATGGGTTCTGCAAGCACTGACTGCCCCATGTTGTGCCAACATGATAGAACTTCTCCTCGCGGCTTGTTTGTACCACGTTCGAAAAGGAAGAGCAACTTTTTCAGCACACTGTTGATATCCCACTACATCTTGGTCAAATTGCATGATGTTGTGCTGACTATTTTCTCACTCAACTCCAGGACTTCGAGCTTAGCTTTCTCCTGTCAACATTAAATCAGAGTTTCGTATTTGCTGATGTTTGCAGTACTGCAGGACAAAAGTCTTGATACCCAGTTTTGCCTTTCAAGAATAGAGGAGTTCCACAGCGGGATCGAAAGGGAAAGAGACAACTTTGCCCACATTTTCGATGAAGCTGCAAGAAATTGGAGTATGCCACATAAGGAGAAATACAACAGCTGAACTTACAGAGGCACTATCAGAGGCAACAAAACACAATCATTGACAACAATGTATATACAAGAGATTGCGATTTCTTGCTCTATTGGATCCTCAGCATTTCAGCTCGTATAGGAGAACTTCTTGGCCTGTATGCACTGCAAACCACTGCTTTATACTTATCTTCATAGTGGGACTTGCACAAAATGCAATTTGAATATTTGTTTTTTATCTAAATTACATACTCAAAATTAGTTAGTATTACTAGATAATTAGTACACAATGGTAAGGCATACCGTACCACTTCACCTGTGTGTCCTTTGTTGTACTGTAAGCCTGTAATTATATTAACATGCAGCAGTTCCACCTAGTGGTTGATGCCATACATGACTCTATTACATTAAACCTATGTTGAGGCTGTGGTGATGTACATGGTTACTAAAATTCTTGTGTGATGTTACGCTCCAGATGAAGCTGGAAAGGCTGAATGATATGCACTCAACTTAAAAAAACAGTTGCACCCAGAAGAATTACAATGGTTTTACGCCAGACAGTTTTTGAGTTTTTAAAACAGAATGGCAGCAGGTCTTTTTCAGTCTGTCTTGCTGAAGATGACTAGTGAATCCGTGTGGAGGCACCGTGGTCACCCCAAGATCAACAGTTTGTTGTCACACATCACACGTCTATAGAAGGCCTGGTGTCATGGTGTTGTGGTGTTGGGGTCCAATTTCATACAATACCAGATCACCTTTGGTCATCGTTACAAGCATTTTGATTGACCAACGTCACATTAATGAGGTCCTGCAACCAGATGTTCTATCTTTTCTAAACACACACTCCAACAGGACAACGCTTGTCTGCATACTGCTGCCGTCTCGAGATCTCGCCTTGAAGACACAAATACTAGGTACTGTACATCACCAGACCTATGACCAACTGAAAATGTGTGAGGATGCTGCTGGAAGCTCCAACACTCCACCCCTACAGCACAATCTGCAGAACTGAGTGAGAACATTCAGGCTGTATGGGAATTATGGGATGGATCATCACAGGACACCATTAGGAATCTCTACAACTCCATGCTGAGACATGTTGCATGTCGGTGAGACTGAGAGACGTGACTTCTGTATGTGTAGATCAATAAATATTCATCATATCAGTCTACACTTATAATTATTAATTGTTCCTTTAATTGTTTAATTAATCTTCCTTCCCAAAACACTTCCTTCTGGGTGCAACTATTTTTGACTGAGTGTATTTGAGTTAGCTAACATTTCTTCACTTGGTGGACAACATAAAAGTCACTGATGCAAAAAATAGAATAGGAATCTCTGGGGCATGTAGACATGAACATACTGGCACCCTGCGTAAGTCCAGAGCGTGGGCTAGAGGGGTATAAAGGCCCTGAGAACTGAGCTGAGGGGCAGTGGAACTGGGATCTCTGCAATGATGGTGCTGCATCCAATACTTTTTGGAAGGAGCGAGTTGAGAGTTGGAGATGAGGTGGGCAGGTGATTATCCAACATCCTGACCTCACTGACTCCACACTAGCTCTGGTCACTAAATAACTAGTAGAAAGTCTTCCCTGGACAGTTTGCAGTTGGTCAGTTTAGAACCAACAATGGATGATCAGTTTTCCCAATACGTTTTTCCATAGAGTATATGGTCATTTTTCTTCTTTTGGCTTTATTTCATTTTGAAAATTGTGTTAACATTTGCAAACCAACACAGTGCTCTGAAATGCCTGATTATAAATGGTGCTACAGTTACTTTCATTCAGATTAAAAGTGTATTTTTGTTTTTCTTGTAAAGGTTAGTTGGCAGGCAAAATACAGATTTATATAGTAATATATATGAACAACAAGTTGCTTTTCCCACAGTTCCGGACATATGCTGTGCCATTTCTGCTTTGTGGGAGAAACCCCTGGCCTCCAGAAGAAGAAGAAGAAGATGCAACAGAGGTTCAGACCACTGTGAGCTCCTTGAACAACAGAGTTGCTCCAGTGTGATCAGTTTCATTACATTCATCCAGCAACCGGCTCATCAATCCAAACTCCGACTCAAGTCAACAAAGAGAAAGAATCACTTACACTGTTCTAAAGAATCACTTACACATCTCCCAAACCATCTTCCAGGGTTCTAGAATTTCCCCTATTTGCAGAATCCCTTCTAGAACAATTACCTTCAACTGAATATCAGGAGATGTGTTACCACATTCACTGAAGGTCCAGGATTTGTGCTTCACAAGCAGCCAAGCCGTTTCTCAGTAATGATTCTGTAAAACATGAATCAGCATATGCATTGCAGGAATATCTACCAGTGACAAAACAATATTTTGACATAATTACAATCATTTTCAGAAAATAGTTGCACCCAGAAGGAAGTGTGGGATTGTAATGGTTTTGGAAAGGAAGGTGAAGGTTAACAGGAACAGTAAATAATTATAAATGTAGTCTGATCTGATCAATATTTATTGATCTACTCATACAGAAGTCATGTCTCTCAGTATGGCGTTGGGTTTAACACAACATGCCAGACGTCTCTGCATGGAGGTGTAGAGGTTCCTAATGGTGTCCTGTGATGATCAATCCCATACAGCCTGAATGTTCTCATTCAGTTCTGCAGATTGTGCGATAGAGGTGGAGTGTCGATAGAGCGTCCATTAGCATCCCACACATTTTCAATCAGGGACAGATCTGGAGATGTGGAGATAGTTCTTTGGTTGTCTCCACAGAGAGAAAAGCAGGACTTGTCATTGACAATGACCCACTGCCATTCAGACTCCTTGACAGTGTGGCACGACACCATTGCCATCTTTGGTGACGTTGACGTGGTGTTAAGGGCAATTCTTTTAACAGTTTATATGCATGTAGTCCTCCGATGTGCAGCCATCAGTGCTCCCTGAATGTCTGCAATCATAGCTGTTGGGTCACCTGGTGCACGTTGGACAATCTGTCTGTTCTCCCTCTCTGTGGTTTGTTTAGGTCACCTAGATCCTTCCTGTCACTTGTGTGTGCTTTCTTCTACATATGGTAATATTCACACAATCGATAAGTCCATCCTGCTTCCAGGAGCCTGTGACGAGGCCACTCTCAAACTTGTCCAACTGCTCGATTGCTTTCGAACTCTCCTCTAAGGCACACTTAGGTGCTACCTAAACAACTGCATGAGTCAGAAGGCAAAGCACATGCAATATTTTATCTTATATTTTCAGATACAGCGATAAGACCTGTCCTTGCTTACATCACATGCGTCTCTGAACATGAAAACTGTCTCAGAGTCAAAATTACCCAACAAGTTTCCTTCCGGGTGGTTGATTTCTTCTGGGTGCAGCTATTTTTTTGGACGATGAGTGTATATCCCAGCATTATCATACCTGTTGTGAAAGTGTAGTGCTAGGTACACGGACATCCTGGAACGTTTATACATGATCTAAGTCAAAGTCCCACACCAGAGCTGCTTCAGCTACCCAACAGCTGTCAGAAACAGTGCTGTTATCATAACTACATAATCTACACCCAACTTTGAATTCTGCAGCTTGTTCTATACTCATCTTTATGGTGTTAGATTAAAAGTGAGAGGGTAGGTGAGTCCACCCTGACTTGATGTGTTGTTTTGTTTGAAGTTTATTCAGTAATAATCATTAGAAAATAAAACTTCAGCATTGATTCAAAGCAAGTCCAGGCCAAAATAAATAGGAAAAATACAAAAAAATGCATTGATACAAAACCTAGAGGGTTTTCATAAATCATCTGCTACGAAGAGAAAATCATTTTTACTGAATAAAAACCATTACAGAGCAAAAATCAGGATTTTCAAGTAGAGAACATTATCACGCATCTTTCCAATATATTTGTACATAATATACATGGTAATCTTATCTTTCCTTACTTTAATAACAATAGGAATAATTTTAATAGTAGAAGTAAGAGTTAATAATTCTAGAATGAAAAATGATGAAACTCCTTAAATCAACAGACATTTCTTTGTAAACTTGTAAATTACCGTAAGATTTTTTTTTAACCCGTTACCATGTTTAATTACAGAGAGGTGCACCTTTTTTGTCTTTTCTCCTTTCTCCTGTTGTCCCAGCATTGAAAGGTGAGATGTTAAATGACAAATAAAGATTTCACTAAACCATACACAGTCACAGAAAAGAGTACAAAATCCGCTCACCTTAATACACAAAACTCTGAATAGAAAAACAGGAGAAACCCAAAAACACAGACAGTCATTTGTGCAAAGACCAACAGCCATGTGCTAATATGTAAATCCCATTGGTATAGAATGAACCAAATATATATTTATTATATACTTTTTTATTTTTTATTCAGGAGTCCCTGATATGAGGTAAAAGTTCGTTTAAACTTCAGTAAAATGTTTTTGAAAAGATTTTTTTTTTTTTTTTTTTTTTTTTTTTAAATAATGCATATATTACTTTTCTTACGAGTAGTTGCTACGAATAGTACAATGTGCCTAGAATGCGCATTGGTCCTCTCACAAGATATATTCACATAAAGACCAGAACACTACATATAGAGTTTTTTTTTTTCTCACAAAACATTTCAGAGCCCTTTCAGATGTGCACACGCAGTGGTTAAACCCACATTTTTTTTTTTTCATGACAGTGTTCGGTTGACTGAAAGCACAGTACTCACTCAACAAATCAATAAATCAGTCAGTCACACTAGAACTACAAATCCCGAAAATTCCCTTTTTCCCCTATGTTTAATCTGTGCTGAAGCTTGGTGCTTCAAGGCAGTGCCTCTGCAGTCATGCTTTTTTGAAAAAGAAATTTTTTTTTTTTTGTCTGTTGGAAGTGACGCAACCTCCCCCGTCTTAATGCGAGGGTGGAAAAAAGCCTCAGATCTGAAACACTTTTAAAGTTTAATGGGAGAAAATCGTGGTTCGACATCTGATATGTTTTCCCTTGCACTGATGGAGGTACGTAGAAGCTGGAGATGTAGAGATGGAGAACGAGAGAGGGAGAAAAAGGGTTGAGTATTGCTTAGCCACTCTCTAGCCCTGCTTATAAAGATGCAGCAAGTCGACTGTATCGTAACACTGAAAAACTAATTAGCGCCACCTTTAGGGTCTCTACGCTATTGCTGCACTAAGTTTACTTCATTTACCACTTTACGTTTGGCAATAATTATACGGTATTGGTGCTTTTCCACTGTGTGGTACCTACACTACCCTACCTTACTCTACACTAACCTACCCTACCTTACTCTACACTAACCTACCCTACCTTACTCTACACTAACCTACTCTACTCTACTCTACACTAACCTACTCTACACTAACCTACTCTACTCTACTCTACACTAACCTACTCTACACTAACCTACCCTACCTTACTCTACACTAACCTACTCTACACTAACCTACTCTACACTAACCTACCCTACCTTACTCTACACTAACCTACTCTACTCTACTCTACACTAACCTACTCTACACTAACCTACCCTACCTTACTCTACACTAACCTACCCTACCTTACTCTACACTAACCTACTCTACTCTACTCTACACTAACCTACTCTACTCTACTTTTCACTATCCTACACTACTCTACGCTACTTTTCACCCTACCCTACCCAACTCCACACTACCCTAATATACCCCACACTACTCTATTCTGCAACACACTACTCTACTCACCAGGTATCTCATTCATCTTCTAATTGCCACAGTTCCGAACTGAAATGCAGCTGGTTACGTGACAAAACACTAAAACAGTGGGTTATATAGGTTTATTATTAATACATGTCTAAAGATTTATGAATAAACAAGTAAATAAGAGAATTTGTGGTAAATAAATCCTTTTTGGTAGGGAGCTATTTTAGTTAACTAACTGGGTTTGCTCGGTGCTATCTGTTAGTCAGCTCTGGGTAAAAAGGACACTTTCAGCTCATAACTGACATGCAAGTAACATTCCCTCCTGTGTCTCAATTTTTAGATAATCCTTTATTTACACACTTCATTAAGGTGGCTTCATTATTGTACATATATATACTAATCCATATCTGCATCACGTTGTGTGGAACCATGAGTGAGCAGGTATGAAAACAGTACCTAGTACGAGTAGAGTATGTCGGTATCATGCAATGGAAAAGTGCCAAACTCTTTCAGTTCCACATGAAAACGGCTGAGAACTTTTCAGCAGAAATGGTCCAAAACAACTCCAGCGACCAAATAAGTTCAATGCATTGCATATCAGTGGGAACCACTAAAGGGAAAATGAGCCCAGCAATGTTGGTACGACCCACTGATCTGAGAGCAGCTCTGTGTTCCTTATAGCGGCTGAGGTTAAGCATTGGGATGTTAGTGTCTGCAGGCTTTTCAGTGAGACAGCTTGCATCTGGCAGTTTCAAAATACCCTATTAAAGCAGCATCGTCAATGCACAAAGCATTTAACATTGAACCCTCCTGTGCACCTCCTCTGCACATAAATACACAACACCACATGGGAAGCGAACCCTCTAATGGCCAGAAGTCCTGGATGAGACCTGTTACAGTACACATTAACACAAAGACATGTAAGACAGGTCCACAAGCCCTACCAGAGTGACCAGCAGTGAAGATCATACTTCCTAATCCCATACTGCATGCTGGGGATTTCAGGGAATGGATTATGATGCCTTTACACTTGAGAGTCAGTCATACGCCCACACACAGTCTACACACTCGCACACAGTAAAAGAGAAAACATAAAATTAATTTGCATATCTTGTGCGGGTGTGTCACAGACATAACCTCTCATATAAAATGGCTGTTTTCACACAGACCAGTTCAGAATGCATATGAGCAACAAATAAAAAGGCAAAGAAATCATAGAGTCCAGTATCTAATAAAGTCACACATATCCTATTTTTTGTCTCCATAATACCGTAACATCAATTAGGATCAATATTGCTGATTTCTTTTTTCCTACGGTACATAATTACAAAATATATAATGTCTCTTTACAAAGTTATTCTCATTTTTTTAATATTACAATTAATTTACAGCATAGTAATTA
Source organism: Acestrorhynchus altus (assembly GCA_034509495.1). Lineage (NCBI taxonomy): Eukaryota > Metazoa > Chordata > Actinopteri > Characiformes > Acestrorhynchidae > Acestrorhynchus > Acestrorhynchus altus. The sequence goes on along the minus strand of CM067521.1, from coordinate 3,869,337 downwards.
TGAAAGCCCAAACAGGCTACCCTAGAGTTAAAAAATAACCTGCCTGCTAGTGCATTCAAAACAAATGCTGCCATCGTCTTGTAAAAGTATGTCCAAACTGATATAATGCAATAATAATCATAATAAGTCATGATATTAATCGTAAACCAGCATGGTCTTATTGGTGTTAGTTATCTAAAGATCTGTGATTCTCATCATCCTTTACTGAATTCATGTACGGGTGGAGTACAAACTAAAGCCTCTAGGGGGAGATATGCCTTACTTAGCTTGCATTGAAAACGTGCTTGATATGCAAAAACCCTTAATAAAGTGACTGAGGTAATGACATCTTCGATCTGATTGTCATCACCTTGGAAATACCCTGCCCCCACCCACAGCCCATCCCTTCCAGGAACCCTCACTTCTCAACTTCTCATTGGTCCATACATGTCCTGCAGTGACAGCACAGGCAGCCACTCGCAGTTCACCTTCATACTTCATCAACAAATCAGGGGGCAATCTCCAGAACTCTGAAGTAGCATCATAATCAGCAGTCTGATAGAGTGTCGCCTGGCAACATGATTCCTCGCTGGCCCCTTGGTGAATAGGAATAGGAAGAAAGTGGACAGGGCCAGTGTCTCAGCGTCCTTACTCTAGGTGCCTTTCTCTGCACTGTAAAGGCACTTCTTTTGGTTATAAGCCAATAGATGCATTTTTGTTTATTGAGGAACACACTGATCGTTCAGCATTTGCCACTAACCAAATGCTATAATGTGGTGATGCATATCATTTCGTCCGCCAGGTCCTCCTCGTACCGCGGCCGAGGTTCAGGTTCCGGCTCCTCGTCGCTGTAGCTGGCCGAAACGTCCTGCATGTCGTAGTCTCTGTGACCCAGGATGGGGAAAACGTTGACCCCGTTCACCCCTGGTGTGACTCCGCCGTTCAGTAGGTGGCTTGCTGCACTCTCCATCTCGTCTATGGTCATATCACAGGCGTCTGCAATCTCGTGCTTTGTGGCTGCCACAAACTTTGGGTCCTTAGCGTATCTACCCAGTCCTTCTGAGATCAGAACCTGCTCAGAAAATAACACAAATTCTAAATCAGAATAACAGTAGAGGTTTACTCTTCTACACTTCTGTGGCTTACCATGTGACACTTCAGATTCTGGGACATCAAACTGTTCTTAAAATGAGCTCGTTAATCCAAATATACCCAACTAATCCAGGCACACAATAGATACAATTTAATACAAGCAAATGCAAAGATATGAGTAAATAACATTATAATTTCCACCAAGTATTTAAATACAACATGGCATTACAAAAACACATTTTTTCATATATTACATTTCACAAAGAGCTCCTGCCCACTTGTGGTGTTGTTTTTCTCAAACATTCTCACGCCAGCCTGTAAAATCCTCGGAAATGAAGGGAGAGTACAGTGTTGGCACAGCATGCTTCGGTTTAGATATGAAGCTTCTAAAAAATGAACGTCTGGATGGAAACTCATGCAGAAATGGTTAGAATTTCATATTCTTCTATGGTGAAGGTTAGAGTCAGGGTTAGGGCTAGGGTAAGTTATAGTTTGGGTTAGATTAGAGTTCAGGTTAGGGATGGTTCAGTTCAGCTTTTGCCCACAGATACATTAAGTTTACGTTTGAGTTTACGTTTCTGCACCCTGAAAATGTGCATGAGGTAGCATGGGGGCACATAGTCTATCTACAGAATGTTGTAGCTGGTATGGTCTGGATACCAGGACACCAAAAATGTATTTTAAATCAAACACTCCATACAGATTATTAAATAAAATTTCACCATGATATAAATACCGGCTCTATTTTCAATATAAATGACCTTTAAATCATTTCCACATTGTGGATTTGACAGGAATCAGAGCTGAAAGTTGTGTTTTATTCTTCTCTGGATCAAAGTGTTGTAAACTCACCGCCTCCACCAGGCTGGTAGCGCTGCCTCTCTTCTGATGGTACTGGTTTCGGTACTCAGGTGGAATCTGCAGGTGCACAGGTGAGTAGTTGCTCTGCTGGTATTCCGGATCATACCAGGAGCTTTTCCGTACCGAGGAGTGGCTGCTGCTGGCGCTGTCCCTGAGTGGGCGGTCCACTCTGATAAGGGGTGTGTAATAGGGGGTCCGGTCTTTGCTGGCCGGTGTGGCCGGAGGAGTAGCCCAAGAGCGGGTAGAGCGAGTAGGGGAGAGTCTGTGAGCTCTGCTTGAGTCCAGCCCTGCTACTGCCATCACCTGAAACAGACAAGCAGCCAAGTTTAGAATAAACCAGTGTGCTCCTAATCAGCCCCTTTTCAGCCTTTTCAGAATTTGAATTCATCTTTTTATTGGAATAAGGTTTTATTTTGGATGCATTAATTAATAGAGCAGTGTTACCTTTGTTTGCGAGCAGCAGTACAGCAACAAATGCAAATGCATTCAAAGCCCAGTCACAGAATTAAATTAAATATAGATTAAATAATTCATTCAAACTCAAAAAAGCAATGATTTAATTAAAGCTCTAATCTTCTAATTGTTTATGCTGTAGTGCAGTGGTTCCCAACCCATATTCTGAAGGACCCCCAGCCCTGCACATTTCAGTAGGTTCCTGCTCCATCACACCATTGATGCTGAGAACAGAATAAACACTAAAATGTACTTCCCAGACCAGGGTGGAAAACCATAGCTGTTAACTACAGAAACAGAAACCAAGGATGAGTGAGCAGGTTTAAAACCAACAGACCTGAATTTAAAAGAGTATTTTTATATTTTATTGGTGTTATTTTTATTTATCAGTATCCAGAAAATGAAACGCATTTAAGGCTGCAAACACAGATGCGGCAAATTCAAAATCTGCAATCTTGCACTACAGGATGACCCTAGCTCTAAAAGTATGTGGTTGTGAGGGATGGTGCAGAAAGAGGTATGAAAATGGAGCAATGCAGGTAGTCAAACGATATAGCATATGCCGCGCTATGGCACGCTCTGCGCTACGTCCACACTCGGTACATCTATGTACCTGATGTTGCATTAGATGCAGTGGAAGAGCAGTTCGTTGGTGAGGAAGATCATCTTGGCTGCTCTGCCTGCGCAGACACTCAAAGTTGAATGACGGTCTCCGGTGGCCTGGGTGTGTAGAGAGAGAGAGTTACCATGTCACTAACAGTCAATATCTTGACTATATAAAACACAAGGCTGTGTGATGGTCACAAGGACCCACCACGTTTCATAGACCCACCTTGAGGAGTGGGGGGAAGCAGCCGTCTCTTTGGTGACCTATGTGAGTCATGGTAAAGGAGCTGCTCGTCATCGTCATAGTAACTGTCGGGGTGATGGTATCCACGGGGAGTCTCGTACTCCTGATCACTGTTTGGGTACCTAGGCAGGAAGGGTGTGTATGTTCATTCATTTCTGTATTATTATTGTAGTTTTTTATTAGGTTTGTGAGACGTTAATACAGATATCTGTGATCTTATACTGATGGATGGAGGTGGCAACAGCAAGGAAGGTGTCAGTGTTGAGTGAAAGTCTACATACACCTTCAATAATCTGTGGTGGTGGTGGTGGTGATACCTTTCCCCTGACAACATGCTATCATCTTCATAGAATTCCTCTCCACTGTAGTACTCCCCAGAGTAACGGTCTTCTTCATACTCTTCCTCACGGCAGATGGTGGGGCGGCGTCTGTCGCTGCCTTGTGACCTATGGGTTGGTCAGTAATTATAAAAAGTCAGATATGCCCAGAGTGAGACACCAGGGCGATATAACCATGCATTGCCATGCAGATGTACATCTCCAAGGGGCAGCAATTCAGGTGCAAGCACAGCTTCTTCAAGACTTTAGCAGCAACATAGCCTGTGGCTAGTCTTTCTCAAGCAGTTTAGTAATTAGACAAACGCAGAATCAACAACTGTGAGCAACAATCAGGCAGAGACGAAACCTTGTCTGAGACTACATGACTTTGTCAGTAGGTGTGTTCTACCAAAGACCTTTTTTTGTTATCGTGCATTTAGAGCTCATATATGTAAATGACCTCTGTTCTGATAGGTTGCCCCATATTGAGAATTAAAAAGTTCATATGACTTAAATGCAGAAACGTTAAATAGCTGTAGGACGAACAGCTTTATATACAGTGGTGCCTAAAAGTTTGTCATCTTGCATTTTCTATATTTTTGCATAGATTTGACCTAAAACTACAACAGATTTTCACACAGATTCCACCAAACCACAGTCAGCCAGACGGTACAAATAGAGGAAAAGAGGATTATTACCCTCCCCATGGGACTTTTACTGTTTACTCTTTTGGGTTTAAATAATATGTGTTATAAGTTTGGAGAAAGGAAAACACTACAGTCCAGCATAAAAACTGGAATGGTTTGGGCCTAAACTGCTGTATCTGAGCCAAGAGAGCCTGCCATGATTGATGAAACAATGCATTCTGAATTATACCAGCAAATTCTACAGGATGATGTCAGGACATGTGGGTAATGCAGCAAGACAATGACCATAAGCCACATATGTCATTCTACCAAAGAATAATGTTAATGTTTTGGAATGGTCAAGTCAAAGACCTGATCTAAATCCAGTAGAAATGTTGTGAGAGGACCTGAAGTGAGCAGCTCATGGCAGGAAACCCACCAACATTCAGAGTTGAAGCTGTTTTGTTTGGAGGAATGGACTAAAATAGTGCAGGACTAATAAAAAGTCACTGGAAATGTTTAGTTACTGCTGCACAAGAGGGTCATATCAGATACTAAAAACAAAGGCCAAAAATACTGGATCATTTTCCTCAATAAATAAACAAACAAGTGTAATATTTTTCAACTTATAAATATATATTTTGTGTGAAAATCTGTTATACTTTTATTTGGAAAAAAAGTCCCTTTAATCTAGAATTAGGCTTATTCTCTGCCCAAAAGTGTTATTATAAAACATCTAGGAAGTCCAGAATTATCTGCTAGACCTCTTTTCTTTGGCAGCGGTGAAGAGGCAAAGCAGACTAGAATCCAGGTTACGCTGACATCTGCAAGATCCGCAAAAAGGCTGAAGACTTAAAGGACAACTCCAACTAATTTGAGACTTTCATATTCATTATTAAGACGTCTTCTCTGTTTTTGTTCCATGTTTTAACTGATCCCTTTCCAAAGGAGTCATCCTTTAAGGCTATTATTCATATACGTGGCATTTTCCTAGTCCATCAGGAACATGCAGAAGCCATAGCTGCTTTTCCCTCTTCCCTCTTTCACTCAGTTATAACACAGAGTCAAGATGCCTCCTGATTAGGTAACGGTTATAACATGTTCCTGTTTCATGGATTTGAGTTTGGCAGTAGCTCTGTGTTATGAGTCAAATCAGGGAAGGAAAATGTGCCTGCCTGCATGATGCTTTACCTGCTACAGGAAAGTGCATGACCTAAGGTGAAACGTACCTAATATAGGTCTCATAGTAGCGCCTTCTGCTCCAGAAAGCAGAGAGATGATTAAGAGAAAGCATTTCAGTTAAGAAGGAGAGAGAAAGGGGAGGGGGAGAAAAGAAGGTAGAGAAAGGAGAAAAGGTAGGGAAGGAATGGGATGACACATATAGTATACAGTATATATAATATATACAGCATTATTATATAGGGCCCTATAAGATCTGCTTCAATTTTCCCCCAAATTTCATTTTTATTTTTGTCTCCTTTTGGGTTTTTTTCAGATTCATTTTAGTTTCCATTCAGGTTTTTATTTTTTTTTTCTATTTATACAAACAGTAATTGAAATGAATTTTTGTCTATTGATGACCATCATAAAAAATGCTTATACAATGTAGTTATACGCTGTAGTTTAATTTAGTGGTTTCTCCACAGGGAGCCAAAGTAGCACTGCTAGGGTTGGCATGCACCATTTTCAAACAAAAGCAAATTAGTCTGTATTTACAGATATACCCTTTTTACAGCCTTTTAAAAGAACGTATATTCGTAGCAATAAAATACTCCACAAACTTGTGCCCATGATTATCGTTTTGGACTCAACTTGATTTAACGTGTCATTTGAAGTCTTGTCTATATGTTGGCACAACTCACAGAAAAGCTGTTGTCCTGTGGGTTAGTGTCATATTCTGAATTGAGCACTTAATGCTGTTTTTCAAATCTATTGACGGACCCAAACAAGTCTGTTCAACACGATTCCCATGCTATACACTGTGGTGTACGTGCACAGAGAGGGAGGCATGTCAGCATGCGCAGTACAGCTTCTCCGCATTGTGGAAATCATAGGGCCCTAATTATATTATATGTGGAAGAATGGTGGTGAGAGAAAGGGTGTCCATATGCAAATATGAGAGATAACACTGTGGTAACTCAGCATCTGAGTAAATCATTTTGGGAATATCAGTCACATTCTGTAAACACAGAAAGCAGAATTCTCCAATGTCTGAAAATGTTATCCTAACATGTCATTTAGGATAAGAAACTAAATGAACAATGTTTGGTGGAAGGAAGTCAATCAGTCTTGAATCTTATTCTATGGAGACAACAACTGGAATTAGGTGCGGACTATCCTATAACCCAGGGGTGGGCAATAGGGGCCAGAGTCCAGCAGTTTGCTGGTTTCCCTGCTTTAACAGACCTAGTAAGCTTGCCAATTAACAGGTGAACTGAATGAGGTGGGTTGTAGCAGGAAACCAGTAAACTGTGAAGGAATCTGATGCTCTAGAACCGGAAGTGCCCACCCTTGCTGTAACCTAAGGGCACTTTCTCATCTGTTAGTCCAATTGCCTTGCCCAACTCTGGCACTTTCATCACCTTTCAGTTTGATCTAATGTCTTTAAATGACCCATTAAATAGAAAAATAATAAACAGCTATTTCTGATGACATTCCCAACAGGAATGTTTAGTCATGTTCTGTGGTTGTGCAACACAGAAATACTGGAATAGGGGCTCCCTCTTCCAGTCAAAATTATGAATTCTTTCACTGTGACTGTCTTCAACTAGTCTTTATGTCAATTCAATCAGGGAGGCAATGATTATCCTCCATAAAAAAGTATTTCCTCTGTTTGGTTGAGTGAGTGCTGAGAGTTTTTGATCATGTTATCTAATCCCAACCAGTGTGCAGAAAGGCATTCTTTGTAAATGCAGCAAACATGTTGACTGTATGGAAGCATTTTAAAGTGACAGCGAATGAGAAGAATGGACATGGCAGATACTGCTGAATGGTTAAAAGGGGCCACATCTGTAAAGGGAACTTCATGTTCAGCTTAGCATTTGAAATCAAAACAAAAAGACAATACATCGTTAAATTTATGCAACAGTAAAAAAGTGGCAAAATGAATGAAAAGCTGAAAAAACCATGTTTGGTATTTAGACTTCAAGCAGAAATTTCATTCTCTTCAGGTTCTCTGTCAGCCCAAGCTTTTCATTTCCATACATCCCTAATTTTAAGGGACTCGAGTAGCACACTGCCACTCCTCTTACTCTGACTGGTCTCACATGATGTATGGTGTACATTATGCAGTACTCTAACATACCTTACTTTACGGATCGGATTACTTGTAATGTGCTTGCAAAGAGAAATGTTCATCAAATTGTTGAGCAGAATGTACATTTAAACTCCTTGGATTTAAATCGGATATAAGACATGGCTAGTGCAAGATAGCTTGTTTGGTCTGGTTCAATTGAAGTGTTCTCATCTCATCTAACACAGCAAAGGATAAACTGCACAAAAACACAGCAGGACTCCAATCAAATGGACTAAACATAGTGGGAAAAAAAAGTTTTCCCAGCTTCAAAGAATGGAGAGGTCTGTCATTTTTATCATAGGTACACTTCGAAAGAAAAAATCCAGAAAATGATTGATGTATGATTTTTATATAATTAATTTGCATATTTTCCACTCTGCACTCAGTATTGCAACTGCACCTGTTTGAACCTGTATAAAAGACACGTGTCTACACACTCGATCAATCATACTCCAACCTCTCCACCACGGCCAAGACCAAAGAGCTGTCTAAGGACACCAGGGAAAAAATTGTTGAACTCTGTCCCAGAACTACATGGGAGGACCTTGAAGACCTGAGGGGTCCTGGGCGCACAGTCAAAGATTACCATTAGTAACACACTACGGTGCCAAGGTCCCCCTGCTCATGGCAGCACATGTCCAAGCCTGTTAGAAGTTTGCCATTGACCGTCTGGATGATCCAGAGGAGGCATGGGAGAAGGTCATGTGGTTGAGACATGGAGTTGAGACCAAAGCATAAGAGTGGAAACATCATACTTTGCATACTTTTCTGGAAAGGTTACACAACGACTGCACTGTATATAAGGGAGGATGGATGGAGCCATGTATCGTGAGATTTTGTCCAACAACCTCTTTCCCTCAGTAAGAGCACTGATGATGTGTCAGGGCTGAAAAACACAGCCAGGGCAACTAAAGAGTGGCTCCGTAAGAAGCCTTTCAAGGTTCTGGAGTGGCTTAGCCCGTCTCCAGACCTGAACCCAATACAAAATCTTTTGGCTGGAGCTGAAACTCAATGTTGCCTAGCGACAGCCCCGAAACCTGAAAGAACATCAGGAAAGTCTGAACTCTTTACCAAATTTTAGGAGCTGTTTTTCTATTGAGTCAAATACTTAGTTCATGCAAAAAATGCAAATTAATTATTTAAACATACAATGTGATTTTCTGGATTTTCTTTTAGATTCTGTGTATCACAGTTGAAGTGTCCCTACGATACAAATTACAGACCTTTCCATTCTTTTTAGGAAAAACTTGCAAAGCCAGCAGTGTATCAATTATTTACTTTCCCCGCTGTATCATGAGTGTGAAAGTGCCCTGAAGCTTCAAAGAAAACACAGAATCAAACACAGACGCAACATTATTAGTGTGTGTTCACCTCTGTCCGTGTGGCGTCCTTGGCTTTTCGTAATCACCAGCGTAGTATGATCCTGGGTATCCATTTGCAGGCATGTGCTGGTAGTAGCGGCTGTGGCCTCCATTGGGAAGGCTGGAGATGTTAGCATTGTTGAGGTTGATGTTGGTGGACTTGGGAGACTTGCCATAGGAATTGTGGTGGTGGTGATGATGGCGGTGATGATGGTTATGGTGGGCCATGGCGTTGGCGCGGCCCAGCCGACCCACGGGCTGTTCCATGTGAGCGTAGTGCGGGGGTGGATGGACCTGTAGGGGGCGTTGCGTGGCATTGGTCTGATGACTGGAACTTCTGCGATGGTCTCCGTTGATGTGGTTCATGTGATTGCCGAAAAGGCCACCGTTTCGCTGTTAATAAACATCCATGAGCATGAGATAATGAATCTGGGACATGTTAAGAAGTTGTTCTGGTTAACACTGGTCTATTTATTTGTTGGACAGATGATGTCTTTAAAAAAATAAATAAATAAAATGGGTAAATAAAGTTAATAAGCTGGTTAAATGACTCATGATATGAATGAATACAGATGATTTATAAATGAAATATTTATGTGATAAGAAATTTCTCCACTTTCTCTAAACAAACTGAAATTAGATAGTTCAACTTGTTTCTTTTTATTACTTTAAACATGGTTATCACTGCAGTCCAGCTGTACCCATAAAGCTTTAGAGCCATTAAGAGTGGTGAACTGCCCTGCTATTTCCACTGGACACAAGATTAGACTTCGAAATGGCTTGCCTTTAATGAATACTAAAGAGTCAGAGATTGTTACATTGACCAGTTGTGCAGAAGGAGCTTGTAAAAGTGAATCCTTTACCCTATAAATCTCCTCGTCTTCCTCAGGCATAAAGTCTACTAGCTCCTCATCCTGAAGGTCACATGATATGGCACGGCGGATTTCAGGCCCAATATCATGCAGTGTACGGAGGCCAGCCTGTAACCATGACAACACAGGAGAGCTAAGAGCCAGCTCTTTGGAAGGAGTTTCGTGAACTCAACGGCGAGACATACAAAAAACACACTCCACCGTCATAGGACACGGACAGCTCTTGACAAGACAGTGCCAGACAGGACAGTGTGTGTGAGATGAAAATGTCTTACAAGAGACAAACAAAGGTGTAACATTCCTTATATAACTCTTACACTACATTTACCTTGAGTACAGGGTATCAGCAGGTTAAGAAAATGAAATCATTTTAAGTCTTTAAAGACCTACAGTCGTGTGAAAGTTAGGACACTCCATGAACACCTTTGACATTTCCTTTTTGCATTTTTAAACATTTGGAGCTGATATAACTAAACAAATAAAAATAAAGAAACATTAAACATTTGTGAAAATTAATTAACAGATTTCAAACCATGACACTTCCACCACCATGCTTCACAGTTGGTGAAGAACCTTCACATCTTCCTGTTCTCAAATGCTGTGTTTGGTTTGTGTCAAATATGTCTTCTGGTACTGTGTCCAAATAATTGAACTTTGGATTCAACTGTCCAATGCACAGCGTTCTAAAAGCCCTGTCCTTTGTCTAGATGTTCTATGGTGTCTTTAGTTTCACCCTGATGTATTTTGACAGCAAGGGTTTCCTCTTTGCACACCTTCTGGTTCTGCTCTTGGGCAGATCTTGCCAGGTTTTTTAAATGTTCTCCACTTGTGAATTATTTTCCAGACAGATTTCTAAATGTTTTGAGATCTTTTTAAATCCATTCCCAGATTCATCTGCATCTACAACCTTTTTTTCTGGTTGTAGAGAGCTTAGGGCTCTTTGGATACCACACTCTTTAAAAACTCATTCCTGAGCTTTAAATAAGACAGCCTCCTACAATGTCCTCTCTAGTGATGGTCTAAACATTTGTAGCTGATGTGCTGCACCTGATCCTAATTTTTGGTATTTTCAATAGTAATAAATATGGGGGTGTCCTAACCTTTGTCCTCACATTTCTCTCACAAAACATTTCTATGAGTTACATTTTAGGAATCTAATAAAAAAATCGATATATTCAGTTTTATGTGTTTAGTTATATCACCTCTATCTCTCAATATAGTTAAAATGAAGACCAAATGTCCAAATATGTTAAATATAGGGTTCATGGGTGTCAGAACATTTTTCATGACTGTATTTAAAGAGCTACACCAGTGTAGTTACTGAAACTATATCAGAAATACAGTCTGGTAGCTGGTATTAAAGATCAGCAGCAGTGTAGTTACTGAAACTGTATCAGAAACACAGTCTGGTAGCTGGTATTAAAGATCAGCAGCAGTGTAGTTACTGAAACTGTATCTAAACTCTAAGTTTAGGTGACTTTTTCTTGTGTCCTACATGCAATTCTCAATTCAATTTAAAAATTTCAAAATCCACAGAATTACAAATTAGGCCAAAGGATCCAGAAAAGAGCTTAGACTACAGTTTTATTTTTGTTGCTGAAGATTTCTTTGCTGACGCTCATTGAGAGGTACTGAATGGTCTCAGGGATATAATGAACTGAAAGATTCTAAGACATCAGAAGCCATTTTCACTGTTCATCACTGTATTCCAACCATTTTCTAGGTCAGCAGTTTGATATCAGGTTTGAGGTGGAATCTGATCAAATTAAAATGCACGGAAAAAAAGAAGGGAGATGATCGGAAATCAGTCCCCACTGTTCTTCCACCACACACAGAAAAGCACAGCAGGGCAGTGAAACTGAGGATCATACCCATGGCACTGTGGCCATGCGTATACAGACAATGAAGACATGAAGGGAATCCAGGGGGTGGAGGTGGACTATAAACCAAACACACAGAAAACATGTACATTTATACAAACCACCAAAACATTTACACAGAGACGTCAACATCGTTTGTATATCAGGAGAGACAGACGTGCAGCAGGACTTCAATCCACTACACGTATACACTATATGGACAAAAGTATTGGGACATCTGCTCATCATTTGTTCTGAAATCAAGGGTACTTCATTTTTTTTTTAACTCTTCTGTTTAGGGGAGGCTTTCTACTCGATTCCGGAACACTGCTGTAAGGATTAGATTGAATTCAGCAACAAGAGCAAGAGTTAGTGAGGTCAGGACTTCTCTACAGGGATTTGATAAAGTGTGCGTTTGCACACCAGTGTCAGCAATGGGTGCAGCTTAAAGTAGCTGAATTAGTTAGAAAGGTGTGTCCATAAACATTTGGACATATAGTGTATCTAACTCAGTAACACAAAGTCTATTCAGAGATCATCATTAACACAAAGCTCCTGACAGGACACTCTGAAAACCACTGTGTGTGTTTATCGTGAAAAATGTTCAGGTTATATATCTCACATCACAGCTACACTCGGGTCTCACCTGCAGGGCGATGGCAGTGTTGTTCTGTGCGGGATGCACTCCGACCAGTCCCTCCTCTTTACGTTTCTTGAATTTCCTAAAGTAGTCCTGTATCAGGAAGGTGGCATAGAACTTCCCCACGGTTACCTCATCATCTGGACGAACAGACCACACAGACATGCGCCTCCTGTGTCAGCATGCTACCTCACCCCCACACGCAAACAGTCGCACACATTTCCCCGGCTCCAGTTTCATAAAAACACAGTGCTGAAGTGTCTTGTCCTCTGACCCTCCGATCAGCGGTGATGAAGACAGGGCTCAAATACAGTGTGTTTCTCAGTTCTTTCATAGTGTCACAGAAAATAACTAGAAATGTAGGTATTGTGATATACACTAAGGAGGAGGAGCTACAGTCTCTCATTTAGGGTGAATATTAATAACACTGTAAATGTAGGTATTGTAATATACACTAAGGAGGAGGAGCTACAGTCTCTCATTTAGGGTGAATATTAATAACACTGTAAATGTAGGTATTGTGATATACACTGAGGAGGAGGAGCTACAGTCTCTCATTAGGGTGAATATTAATAACACTGTAAATGTAGATATTGTGATATACACTGAGGAGGAGGAGCTACAGTCTAAGTTGAAAATTATTTTGTCAACATTCTGCAAAGATTCCAATCTTTCTCAGTAATTGTTGTACAGGATGTTTTCAATATTGGTTAAACTGCCTTCAGGTTGTACAATAACAATCAAGATGTATCTGTATCTTGAATTACCGAATCTATCTGTAATTGTGCTGCACAAGCATTCACTGTTAACTCTACTCAGCACATGCAAGCAAGCAAAAGGCACTTTCATGTGTGTTTGTGTATGGCTACACATTTGTTTTAAAGTTGTGTGTTTATCTGTATGTAGATATGTGGTGTGTGTGTGTGTGTGTGTGTGTGTGGGGTGGGTAATATAGTTATTTTATCGGTATCATGATAAGTTCCACCACACTACACTAATAACCGCTGATGATCCCATTATGTGATTAGCTTATGTTAGTCAAAACATGTCTACTTCTATTTCAAAAACTGTATAAAACATTGTGATATATACACTATAAGGATGTGTATTGGCAAGAATCTGATATGTGCATCACAATACAGTGTTAATATTAGGGTTAATATAATGTGATATATTGTGATACTGTAAGGAAGATAGTATATTATGATTGTTTAAAGTGAAAATACAGGAAAACTGTCAAAGCATAAAAACTAACCATTATATGTTTAATATTTAAGTGAAATAATTTATAAACAATTGCCTGATCAATCTTTACATGTAAACTATATTTAAAAACTGTGTTTTTGAGAGTGCTGCTGCACATAATTAACTGTTGAAAAGTATTTGCAATATTACCCACCAATACATGTGCATATGCGTGTGTATTTATGTATGTGTGTGTGTGAGTGTGTGAGAATCATTCTGAAGCAGGGGTCTGTGTCACTATTTAAACAAGCACTTGGGGACAGAGTTTGGAAAGAAGAGGCAACACTAGTTCCATGCCACCACCCTAAAACAGAATTGCTTCAGAATATTCTGAAGAGCTTTCAAATGGACAGATACAAAAGTGAACGAGGAACAGAAGCTGTGGAAAAGCTCAAGCACAGAGTGAGAAGACATACAGAGAGAGACATAAAGACAGAAAGCAGAGAGAGAGAGAGAGAGAGAGAGAGAGAGAGAGAGAGAGAGAGAGAGAGAGTAGTACGCTGGTTTAGTAGGAAAGATGTAGCATGCCTGATATGCCATGCAAGCCCAAAGCCCAGCACACACCCACACATACTCCCACACATTCACACTCACACTCACTCACTCACACAAACACAACTGAAGATCCAGACTGGACGCAGCAGGCCAAGCAGGAGAATGATGTTACGCGCGCACGCACACACACACACACACACACACACACACACACACACACACACACACACACACACCTACACCTCAGAGACTCAACCAGGAAAACAAAAGAAGAGAACAGCAGGAAAAAGATCAGTGCCACTGCTGGGGTGTGTGTGGGTGTGTGTGTGTGTGTGTGTGTATGTGTGTGTGTGTGTGTGTGTGTGTGCGTGCGTGCATGCGTGTTTCTCAGTTAAGGGCAGTTTGTAGAGTTTCCAATCTGCTAAGAAATTGTGTGCACATGTGTCTGTGTGTGTGCATGTGTGTGTGCATGTGTGTTTCTGATCTGCATGGTCTGAAAGGGCACGTTACGAATCATTACGACTGACCGCCAGCAGGGGGCACCACTTGGTCAAGCAGCTTCATGCTGGTCCTCTTCCAGATTTTCTTGATGACTGCCCGCAGCTCCTCATTGGCCTGCTCCAGATTACCTAGATTATAATAGTGTATCTCAAAAATTTAGAATATCACAAAAAAGTTTTAAAATTTTATTCAAAAAGGTAAAGTCATATCTTTTTTATTCATTTACACTGGTGCAATTCAAGTCTTGACACAGTCAAATTAGTAATTTATTACAGCTGAATTACTAGTTGATACTTGATAACAGGTCAATGGCACCACTGTTGGCTCGGGTAAGTCTTATTGTTATGGTAAGGCTATAACATGAGCTATAGAGCCTAAAATACTGGCAGGTCAGCAGCCAAAAAAGTGAATGTATTGGACCCATGGATTGGACTAAGTTTTCGATACCTGATCCAGCTAATTTAATTAATATCAGGATGGATAATCAATCCTAATAAAGTATTGGTGCATCCCTATATAGTATGGGTATTAAAATTTGAATTTTGGTGTCATGACAACTCTAGTCCACATATAAGTGTGTGACCATGTATGAAGGTTTGCTCACCCTCTGTTTTGATCTTCAGGGCGGTCCTCACAAGTGCAAACAGAGTGGCATTAAACATGACTGTACCATCACTGTTCAGGGGCATGTTCATCGCCACTAGCCGCTGCAAGAATGGAGTGTGAGGGTGTGTTTAATACAAAAAATACACAAAACTAAAACACGGGGGCTCCAGCAGATAAGTTTGGAATTACATGAATATATAGCAACAGTGCTACTACCACCATAAAACTGAGTGTTCGATCTTTACCTTGCATGCTACTCTGTGGGGACACAGCTTTCCAAAGCCCAGAGGAGGCTGAATGCGCCGCAGTAGAGTCACAACATCTAAATGCTTTATTCTTCCCCTGAGAAAACAGAGAGAGTAATAAATAAACCTGCACAAAATATACAAACACACGCAAACACTCATACAGACACGTGCTACTCACTTGGCTTCTGGATCATATTCAGACCATATCCTCTTAAACTCGTCCAGGTGATGCGGGCCCAGAATTGACCAATCACGAGTAAGATAGTCAAAGTTGTCCATGATGACAGCCACAAACAAGTTAATGATCTTTAGAGGGAGGAGAGAGAGAGACATTGTGAAAGAGAGAGAATTTGTATCCTGGAAGGACACCCATACACACAGGTAAAGACTAAACCTAGACTGCAAACAATTTGCGTTGGTGAAGAAACTGCAGAGCTGTTCAGCTCAACCCTGCACCAGACCAAGTTCACCATCTTTAAAGGGTCTTAGTGCGTTTGTTTGGGTCTGCATCCGAGTGCAATCCCTGCAATTACTGAGTACTACCCAAACAAATCACCGAGGGTGAAAAACGAACCAGAGTCCAATTTAAACTGAACTAAAAAGTGCTGGTGTGAGAACAGCTCAAGACTTAATCCAATAAACCAGCCCATTCAGATCTCATTTGGATTGATTAAATGGCTCTAAGACCTTGATTTATATAGTAAAGTGTATTCGATTAAACTGTCTATGGCTGATCAAACAATGCTGATCATTAGACTTCTGGGAATAAGGCTAGAGTTAAGCACTGGAGAGCAAAAGATCTTAGAAGCAGTGACAAAATTGTTTGAGCATACCAGGAAAGCACAGAGCATGTAGAAAGTGATGAAGTAGACGATGGCAAAGCTGCTGCCACAAGTCATCTCCTCCCCAGGACTGTAGTCTGATTCTGGGTCACACAGCTTACCAGGCATACATGCCAACATGATCTCCTGCCATGCCTCACCAGTGGCACACCTAAACACACCACACAAATATACATACATTTATAGATACAGATATGCACACAAGAACAGCTCTTTCCCATTTATTCAGACAGGCTGTAATCAGCCTGTTAAATCTAGGGTTGTGTGTGTGATACTCACATGCATGGAAAACACACTCTGACTAACCACTCTGGCACAATGCCATCCACACTCACATCCAGGTATATGAAAATATGCAATGAACCACCCTAACCTACACTAACCTGAAAAGCAGCAGCACAGCCTGAGGAAAAGTCTGGAAGTTGTTGTTTCTGTTGATGTGAGTACCGTCCACCATGGCGATCTTTCCGAAAATCTGGAACAGACATTATCAATAACAGCTACTGTAACTACTGTAATGCCAACCTGAATCTGCAGACACCTACTAACAGTAAACGACTTCCATCAACAACAGCAGTGAAGGAGGGATAGTGAGGTAACATTTGGGGTGTTGAAAATAAATTAGAAGACACAGCTCACGATGGCACAGCCGCAAGAGGACGAAGCTGCGGCATCGAAATAAAATCAAAAGCTTAAGTTTAATGAAACCAAGAGGGCAAACCAACTGGGCCTGGTCAAATAACCTGCTCTTTTTACTCCTGTGATAGGTCACATTATAAAGATGGTGTGAGCAGTCGGAAAAAGATCAGATTTGGGTCCTTTTATACCTGCTTTTACACAATTTTACAGTTTACGTTTCTGCACTGGCATCTGAGCTGCTGTCCAAAATCTCTACATTTAGAATTTATTCAATGAAGCAGATAAAAGTCTCATCTTTTAACTTGGTTTCCAAGTTTTTCCTGATGTGTGACTGGTGTGTAAAAGGCTTAGATGAGACAGTACAGGTGCTCATTTATCACATTTCAGTAAAGCCAGGTTTCTACAACTAAATTTACCACCAGTCAAGCTCACCTGCATCCCAATCACAGCATAGATGAAGAACAGCATGGCGATCAGCAGAGCAACATACGGCAAAGCCTGAGATAAGCAGGAACAAAAACATGAGTACAGTAAACGGTGTAATCAGAGATGATCTGCAGCTTTAGGTGTCAGATCTCAAAGCTACAATGAATATTTTACAGTCATGTGCCATCTGATCCATATTACTGTAAACAACATATTTATAGCCTGTATTCCATCATACTGTTTGTGTGTTTCATTGCATTGGCTGATGTCGAATGTACTGAGGAATCTGACCTGGAAGGACTTGATGAAGGTCCACAGAAGTGTGCGAATGCCCTCTCCCCTGCTGAGCAGCTTGACCAATCGCATCACTCGGAACAGCCGGAAGAATGTGATGGAGATGCGAGCACTGTCTTCTGTGTTCTGTAGGGAGCGGAGACAAAGTCAGGCCACCAATAAGGAGAAAGAGAAAGCGAGAGAGGGAGAAGAAGGAAACAAAGCACCTGGCAATGCTTTAGCTAGCTGGCCAGCAGAGGACACAAAGTGTGTGTCCTTATTTCGAACTGGTAGGACAATTACTAGAAATGAATAGGTTTTTAAATCTGTCGTTTGGTGAAGCACTTAGGACAACTTTAAATGTGCTGCGTAAATAGTGTCATGGTTTGAATGGACTAAATATGCATGTTGGATGACATGAATACAAACATCAACACAAATGCTGTAAAGTAAGCTTGCAACCACTTTTTAAATTAGACAACTAAAATCAATTACCAAATCTGTTGGTAAGTAATTTAATAGTTGATTGGTTGATGATATTATCCCACGTTTATCACACTAACTAGAAATGATTCAAAACTATAACAATGGAATACAGGGTACTGCCGCTGTTGCTTTTGACAGTAATAACTCCCTCAGTCTGGATGCAGAACTATATGGCCTCCCTTCAACAGAAAGGCCTACTTATTGTGCGGGTTAAGGATAAGGTCCCACCCTTCAACAAAAAGAGCCAATCAGTGCGCTGACTATGGATAAGGTCCCACTCTTTGGCAAGAATAGCTAATGAATGTGCTGGTTACAGTTAAAGTCCCGCCCTTCAACAAAAGAGCCAAACATTCCGCTGGCTATGCCATAATAGAAGACAATAATTCAAACACTGAAGTAGCAATAAATGCTATCAAAATAAAAGTCTCACATTTGGCTCCTTTTTTCCTGATCTGAACAATTAAGGGGGCATATTTAATTTTTATTCAAATGCATAAAACTAACCCAAGCTTAATGTAAAAGTGGATACATGAGTTATTTGGAATCTGAAAGATTTATGATATGAATAACAGATCATTCGTTCAGTAATCAAAACAGTTGTTGCAGCCCTATTTTAAAAGACATCAATTGTATTGATCTGTTTCATTCAAGTGCTTGGGTAAATTAAAAGCACTGTATACAAAGCACTTCAGTCTGAACTGATGGATGTACTTAGTATAAATCATGGTTGTAATGTTATGCTGTCACTAAAACTGGCCAGAGGTTCAGCACTGCCAGGCACCTGCAGCATATAAGGCAGTCCTTAAACAGGAAGAGGGTAGAGGAGGAAGGGGCATGCTGGACTTAAAGAAACCTGGCCATCCTTAAATGCACGCATCGGCACAAGCATGGCTCTCTCGACCTTGAGTCACTGCATGCGACTTGTACGGAGGGGCCCCAAACCCCACGGATCGCAGGTTAACCTGAGATCACGACCTTACCCGACCTGACCCCATGAGGCCCGCATCATGCAGCAGTGTCAGCGCTACAAACGTGAGGGGCCAGCAGCCCCGATCACACGCACACTCCCACACACACACACACACACACAGACACACACACACACACACACACACACGCTGCCACGTTTGGGTGACACTTTCCCTCGTTAAACAACAAAGAACAGTTGAACGATGAAACAGCAAGAAATCTTAAACAGGAAAGCAAACCCAAATGAAACCTAAATCAAAAGGTAAACAGAACCAAAGCCCAAAGCAAAAGTATGAAGACAGAAACACAAGTCTGAAGAGGGGTGGAGATATCAGAGGTTACACTGCAAAGATTGAGCTGTCGGGACAGAATTTCAACGGAAACCTGATAAAAGAACGTAAAGTCTAATTACAGTCGAGGCCCGGTAGGGGGCAGAGTATCTTACCCCCGACTCATCCACCTGTGGAGCCTCCGTGGGCTTTAAAATTAAAGAGCTGCATTAATCACTCGCACATACATACGTACATACATACATACATACATACATACACACACAACATCATCTTACCACACTGCTAAACCTTCAAACTCATTCACAAAGTTGGCACATCACTCAAACAACAGACTTATCACAAACTCTAACGTTACATTACCGACAGACAGTGAATAACATCACGTTCACCACCGCACAGGAAAGACAACAGCACAATGTTCACCAACAGTTTGAACAACCTCGTTACACACAAAAAACCCAACCTCCCCTTTTCTGCTCATAATGACTGTAGCACAATTAGCTCCATCATGTCAAAATACATATTCACACAACATATGGGGGATTATATAACACACAGGACTACCACACAACCCCACTCCAACCCCAGAGTTACGTAAATGACAAACAGGGCATACACACTGCAACAGCACAGAACAGCAGGACTGCGTTTGCTTTACAACATTCTGAACATCTAACAAGTGCATTCGAACGCTCACCAAACAGACATGCACTAAAATCATCATGTACTGCATGTGGATGTGCAGGTCACGTCCTTTCTTTTTACGTGGTCTACAAACATTTCGTACCAGACCCACCGCACCCTTTCTTGACTACTGATTTGATTGGTGTTGCAAGCCAACACACCTTTTTACACACACATTTACGTAATTACACTCACTGAAAAAAAAAGGCACCCAGTCATGTAGACTGGCATGCAGTTGTGTCTCAGGCAGACGTGTAAATGATTACAGGTGTGGTCTGATTAGACACTGGGTGCAAAGTGCTTCCCACGCTGTCCAATAAAAAGGCTCTCAGTGGCTACTTTTGGGTAGGGTGTGTTGACTGCTAGGGGAAGGGGGAGCATCACTGGACATCTACACTTTTCTGACCAAGCTGTTAATAGGTGCTGGGATAAGCTGTTATATGAGTGCATGCACACATGGCCAAGAGGCGAATCCAGATTCTATTTGGGAACTGATGATGGTTGGGTTCAAGTATGCAGCGCTTTGCCTTGGCTGTGTTGTGACAGACTGCACCAACAGCCAGAGTGATGATTAGGGGAACCATCGTATGTGACAGTACCCCTCGTATTGCTACTAAGGATGACCGACTAACAGCTCAGCGATATATGCAGTATATTCTAGGTTACATGTGTTGCCTCTCATGGCAGGGCTTCCAACTGGCATTATTCAGCAGGATAATGCTCCCACACACAGCAAGGGTTTGTCCAGAATGTTGGCCTGCCTGGTCACCAGATTTACTGCCAATCAAGCTTTTATGGGAGCAGCTGAGACCTGTACAGGCCCAGCTGCAACATCTGTAGATAAATGTAAGCCCAACCATGTCTTATCTTGTATCCAGGCTAAAGGAGCCCATCAGAGTGGTAGAGACACCTTTCAATTGTACAGTTTCCCCCCAAAAAAATGATCTTTTCACTTTAATATTGTAATCAATTACAGAAAGTTTTGCTTGATTCTACCAATTCCTGCTTGGTGCATTATTTTTTTTTGTCAATGAGTGTAAATTAAAAGGATGAGCCTCCAACACACAAACCATAAAATGGCCAGATATCATAATATAATATTATGATAAATTATCAAACTATAATTTTATCTGATACTGTTAAAAGATAAGGAACTGCAATAGTGCTGGGTGATATACAGTATGATGCATAATGGCGTACAGTGATAATGAGACGTTAGCTCATTGTCTGTGCTCTCTGGTGTCGACCAGAGGAGGATTGAGCCTTGGTTCCTCTCAAGGTTTCTTCCTCCTAGCCTGAGGGAGTTTTTCCTTGCCACTGTTGCCGCTGGCAGCTCACTTGAGGCTCGGAGCCAGATTTCAGTAAAGCAGCTTTGAGACAACTCCTTTGTTGTACAAAGCGCTATACAAATAAACTTCGAGCTACATTTCCATTGACTGAAGCAAAAGAAATACAATAAAAATGTGCAAACTTTTGCAGTAAAAACACTGTAGTCATATACGTTGTTGTTTACAGACACTGCACAGAATTGCTGTGACAATCTAAAGTAAAAGATGCATATATGAGCAGTAACTGTTTATTTACTCAGTGGAACACCAATATTAGAATAAATACAAATAAGATTTCTACACACATTTGTGATGTTACATCACTGTGTTCATTTAACATCTCCCAACCTCCTGATTTTATTTATAGTTATCATACAGACCTGGTTTGGTTAATCCGTGTTTAATGCTGTTAAATCAGGTGAGCTGGTGATGAAATTGGAACTGAAGAGCAAAATCCAGAACCAAGCTTTGTTCTTCAAACTACCTCACAAAATCTCGA
Organism: Acestrorhynchus altus; assembly: GCA_034509495.1. NCBI lineage: Eukaryota > Metazoa > Chordata > Actinopteri > Characiformes > Acestrorhynchidae > Acestrorhynchus > Acestrorhynchus altus. The sequence goes on along the minus strand of CM067521.1, from coordinate 3,847,598 downwards.
CTGCTTTCTTCAGAATGATCAACCACTTCTACACTCCACTCACTGCCCTGACCAGTGCACTTCCAATGTTGGTGCAAGATTTTATGCACTGGTCTTTGGAGGGGATGTTTGGGACACTTGACCGATATCACCCGGCACTAAGGTTCAAAGTAATACATTATAAAATCAACCATCATCTGCAAAAACTCTAATTGAATAGAAATTTCAAAAGACATTTTTATTATCTCACGTGTTCAAAGCATACTTAGTCTGAGTCAGAGCCTGCAGGCACCAACAGTAAACAGTCAGTCTCTCTCACTGATGATGTCTCAGCTGTGACCTCGGATGATGAGGATGATGATAATGATGATGCTGATGCAGTGACATTGCTTTAACCTTATACAAAGTCATATGTCCCTCTACAACTGTCCACATACGCACTGACATGCACACACACACACACACACACACACACACGCACACACACGCACACACACGCACACACACGCACGCAGGACCATACAAACAAAGAGGAGAGTTTATCAAGGAGAGGAAAGAAGGCAAAGGCTTCCTTAGTAAAAGGGAACACAGCAGACTCCAGACAGACAAGGCCCTTCTCTAACAGTCCAGTGCTAACGCCGCTGCTCTTATCGTTTACACAGAGAGTTTAAACGTACTCTGCTGGAATTATGAGCTGCAAAATGTGCAAAAATGATAAAATGCAGAATAAGCTTGCTCGAACTTCCTTGCCATAGCATTTGATGGAACATGCACTTAAGCATTGCCAAAACAGCCAACAAGCATTTAACATTCAAACACACACACACACACACGCACGCACACACACACACCCACACACACGCACACACACACACCCATACATATCCATTCACACTCTTTCTTGCAGCAACAGAACAAATTAGGAAGTGAGTTCATCATAGGCACTGTAGCATCTTCATGCATGTTAGACAGTATCCTGCATAATGAGACACCACTCGGGGGCGCTCTCACAGTCCAGTGCAAGAGGAGAGGCCAAGAAAGGGAGGAAACAAAGTAAATCAACTCAAACGAGGACAAAGGAAACCAGGAATAAAGTTCCGTAAAAGAGAAAAGAGAAAGGATGAGAGCAGCAGATAGAGGAGACCAGAAATCATAAGGAGAGAGTGTGAGAGCATAGTCCACAGCAAGAGGAGAGGCCAGAGGAAAGGCAAACTCAATCGGAGGAATACAGGAAAAGCAAGATAAAGTCACAGGATATGAGAAAAAAGGAAGGGAAAGAAGAAGAAGAAGAAGAAGAAGAAGAAGAAGAAGAAGAAGAAAACCAAAGAGAGAGAGCCGAAAGCGCCAGACGGAATTGTCATGCAGCCTGGCTGAAGTCTACACACCTGCTCTACCCATGATTCCTTTCTCTTTCTCATCTGAGCTCTAAAAGCTCACTAGAGGGAAGTAAAACAGAGACAGACACAATCACACGCCATACGACACACACATCAGACACAAACTCCTGTGGCTGGGGGGCTTCAATTCACTGGAGCCCAATAAACCCTGCAAACCCAAAGTGGCTGTGTAGGAACTCTCGTTTCAGAGGCCTTTTCCTTTTGTACTGTACATTACGTTACACTACATTTTTCTGCTACTCTGCTTATATTTGAGTGGCTTTATGTACCAGAAACAGTTTTCCCTTCTGTTTAGACTATTTAGATTCTGATATATGATATATCAGACTTACACCCCATATATCAGTCTCTGTTCAGACTGACTGCCCTGTTTTTTGCCTTTAAAAAGCAAATCTGTGTCAAATACGTTTTCATACTCAAGAGAAAGGACTGGTCTTCCATGATGAGGTTCTTTTAGTAGTTTATGTTTAAGGGCTTCATTTAGAGGAACAGTAATCAATTTCTACCCCAACATTTCCAGTCACACTCTCTTTGTCCATTAAAGACCAAAACAAGTGGCATTTTAGTACCGCCTCCTTTGTCTTTGCAGTTCTGGGAGGATGTCAGCTGGTCATGATGAGTAGTGTTAGTGCAGCTGCTATGACCCTTGTCTAAAATCTGACCTCTGCTGGCCTCCTCCAACATCACTGCTTCTACTGTAGTGTTCATGTGCTTGCTGCATCCAAAATTGCAAGCTCAGTTATGGGCTATGGGTGTCCTTAAAGCCCCTCCCCTGTCCCCTGTCCCCAATAACGTCACCTAACACTATCCTGAGACTTTGTTCAGTAATTTCCCTGCTGTTGCTCTTTAAACAGGCTCTTTTGTTTCTGTGCTACCTTGTATTTAGTTTAGACTTTGAATCATTTTAAAGTCTCCCAAGATGATTTATTATGTGAATTCAATTCATGACACCCTTTAAAAAAATCTATTTAATGGGAAATCTGGATCATAAATGTAGTTCCAGCCTAATCAAACCTGGTCCCAGTTTTCTGTGCCGTCTGAGACTGGAGAGCAAGTCTACAGCTATACCTTTGATTGCTCTATTTGCTTCACTTATCGTGATTGGATGCACTCAGCTATGCTGTTAGTGACATCAGCTGTGAGCTTCAGGGCCACTCTGTCTGGAGACCATTGAAAGAGGTGAATGGGAAACGTCTGGAAAGCGTGGATGGACACTTCACAATGACTCAGTATGGCAGGAACTAACCGGAGGAGAATGGAGCGGGTGGCCAAGCGCCATCTGCAGAACATGAACTAATGTTAGCATGTGGATGGGCATGGGCAAACACCACTGACACTGGGTGAACAGCACACATACCCCTCAGTGGGCATCAGTGAGCATAGATATAAGAAGCACTAGATCGGACACCATCTGAAACTGCTGGAGCAGATCTAGAACTTTTATATCTATGGCTGGATTAGGATGAAAGCAAGCCACAAATAACACCGAGTGAAAGAGGAAATGTGCTTCACAAGGTACTTCTTAAAGTTCTTATATAAGCTATAGAAGCTCCCCGGACAAAAACACCTACTGTGTTTAAGGTGGTAGTAACTTCAGGCTTCTGCAGATGGCATTACACAAGGATGATCAAGCTGTAAATACCTGCAGGGTGTGCAGTGAGATTCATAGACTGAGAAGAGATGGTACAGTGCATGTCTTCTTTAATGTGTTGAAAAATGGATCACAGATCAGATATTAATGATGGGCAAAAAAGAGTGATTGAACTGGCAGGTGTATGGAAGCGTATGCTCATTCAGGTCTGCAGGTCATGTTCCTCACAACCAAAATTGACGGAAGGGACCATCGGTGTATTTCATGGATTGTGAATGAAAAATGCTTCCAGGCAAGAACTGCTTCTAGAGGTCATCGCAGGTCTTTCACAACCAGAATGGCAAGTAACAGGCCTTACTTAGTTTTTTAGTTTTGTCTTTCACACACAAATCTGGGATTTCTGCCACTCCTGGTAGACCAGTATCAGCGTACGCTTCCATACACCTGCAAATTCAACTCCTTCCTTCACACCTGAGAAGTGTGTAGTTGAGAATGAGACGTTCCCTCGCCTGCACCACCTCTTCTCAATCTATGAATCCCATCACACACCCCACAGGTATTTACAGTCTAGTTCATACTCATACGTCTCCACCTGCAGGAGCCGCAAATTACTACCATCTTAAACAGACAAGTTGCTGGATTATTTGTCCAGTGAGCTTCGCTGCTATCAAATCAAAACTTTGCATATTCCAAATTCAGACTTTACAAGTGAAGGAAAACACCATCTGTTTTAACAGTATTAAAACAAGGTTTGTTGAAGCCCTTGTGAAACCAACACTGCCAGTAAGTATCACCATAGACAGACAGGTATTTACAAGGTATATAGAAACACGGACAGAAGTAAGAACACTGACGCAAAAAGACAAAGACACAAACGCACATCCACACCCCACATTCTACACACATTCTACATTCAGCAACATGCTTCCAGTCATACACATCAATATATGGTGTCACACACACACACACACACACACACACACACACACACACACACACACACACACACACACACACACACACACACACACACACATATATATACACATATACTGTTGATACCCAACAAACAATACACATAAAAACAGCCACATAAACACGGTACAAACACTTTTGGCAACATACACAACGTGTGGACAAATGAGGACTCCAGAGAGACAGCTTTGCAGCTCAGACAGCTGTAAATAGAGTTGTGTACGTGTAAGTGGTGTGAGTGTGTTTACCGTATAGGTATGACATCATGTTACTTCAAGCCAATCAAATATGTTTTATCGCCTTTTTATGAATATATCACCTACATTACCCATTATTCACCGGACAACAATGTGAATACACTTAATGTTTTTTTGTGTGTGTGTGTGTGTGTGTGTGTGTGTGTGTGTGTGTGTGTGTGTTCTGGAAGGTATGGAGTGTTTGGAGTTGTAGCAGTGTGAAGTTTGACAGTATTGACAGACACACGTCAGCAGCAAACACCATCAGCAGTGAGGAAGGCTTTCCACTGCATGAGTGGAATACTCCACCTCTCCAGCCCACCATGACCACCGTGTCCATATCCAGGTCCATATCAGTAGTAATGTCAGAGCGGCCTCTACACTGTACAACTTATTGTCTTATTACTCAGTAACTATACATACGAACAATGCAATATGAGTTACAGCAGTGAGGAATGGAATCTGCGCTATATGGACAGAAGTTTTGGGACACCTGAGCATTCATTAAACCTTCTGAAATGAAGTTAGAAGAACTGTCTCTACTAGATTTTGCAGTGAGCATTTGATTGCACTCAGCGACAAGAGCGTGAGCGAGGTCAGAATGTTAAATCTTATTCCCCAGCCCATCCTTCTTGGATGGAGCTCCATCATTCCAGTGAACACAGGTGCACTTTGCTCTACAGCTCAATATTGGGAGGTTTTATATCCCTCCAGCCCACGCCTGGCATTAGGCTCGGTTCCAACAGGCTGATTTTTATCAGTCCTTTTTTATTGGCAGTTCTCTACGGCAATGAGAAAAGCGGCATATCTGTACCTCTATCAACAATGGATGCAGCTTAAAGTAGCTGAATGCATTCTTTAAACAGTGTGTCCACAGATATTTCTACATATCTATCAGCCCTGGGCTTAACTGGCTAGGATTTCTCAGTGGTCCTTGTGACCTGGACCCAAAATCAAGCAAGAATCAGTTTTCAAGCAAGCGGATGACCATTTGGAACTGAACATGGTGAGCCTGGTGTTTAAAAGTGGTGGAATATTCCATTAAAATCATCAACCACTTTATTCTCATTCAGGAATCGATTGGGAATTTGCATTACTGATTTGGCTCAAGTTTAGTAAAGCTGAGGAGGAGAGGCCGCAGCTTTACTGTCATCACAACAGAAACAGACATCTTCAGACTCTTTCATGAGACAATCATAGCCTGGCTGCCTCTGTTAACGTGATCCACATTTGGACTCAACTAATCCAGACTGGAGTTCTGGAATTCTCATCTGCTTGCACACGATGGTTCAAAACTCTCAAACTCCACCTGAGTTGGTCTAGATTTGTTAAGCTCATCTGTGACACGCTGGAGAGTTGCAGACAACTGCAAAAACAGCTCGACACCCAGGCTAAGACGTTACCTGTGTTCACGTAGATCGGAACAGAGTCTCAAACAGGTCTCATTTGCTGATCTTCAAGTATATATTCACCATAAAATGAATTGGTGTAGTAGCTAGAAGCGGCTACAAATTGAGGACCAGCAAAAATGGGTCTGAGGCCTTCATATCTCCGATCTGTGTGAACGTAAGGGTTACCTCATTGAGACACTTTCAGACTGGGACAACTTCAACCTCACATAATGTTTTTTTGAAGTATTGGAAGAAGGGGGGGAAAGCCATTATGAAGCAGAATCAAGCAAAGAGGAGAGCACATCTTGCCATACTTGCCTCTACAAGTTTCTATGGAAACAGAATGAATAAGAACAGGGGTTAGTCAAAGCACACTATGGATTTCCAATGGTGTGCACACACCACGCTTGGTATGCACTGAGCACGAGCCCATCATTACCAAATACCCTCAAACAAATACCAAACACTGGAAGACAGGAGATTTTAGTTATTGGTTATAAGTTACTGTCAACCTGTGATCCCCTGTGTTAGCAGTGCATTCTTATATTTTAGATAAGCAGGGGAAAGAGTCAGTATGTTAACGTTAAGGACGTTTTGGTTAGAAACACTAATTCTATGTCACAGAACAAAACAATCAAAGACAACACTACCAAATGAAACCTTGCAAAAGAAAACCACTGGGGGAAGAGAGGAATTTAGCTTTCCTTAATCATCGTTCTATCATCGGTGTCCCTTGACCTGCTTATTCAAGACCAAATAATACCAATTAAAATGACTTTAAAGATGCATCTGTATCAGACCAGCACGCAGTGTTTAAAATGCCTGGTACTGCCCCCCAGCATGGTTTTCTTGCATGGTTTCGAATCTAAGCGAAGTGAAGGTAGGCATACTTACATTGACTTCAGTGATAGCAATATCTACGACGCTACCAACTACAATTAAGGCATCAAACGTGTTCCAAGCATCAGTGAAATAATGCTGTTCATAGAAAAAACACACCACAGGAAGAAAGGGTGGGGAGATGGGTGAGAAGAGAAGAGAAGAGAAGAGAAGAGAAGAGAAGAGAAGAGAAGAGAAGAGAAGAGAAGAGAAGAGAAGAGAAGAGAAGAGAAGAGAAGTGGTGGAAAAGAAAAGTTATGGAAGACACAGGAGGAAAGGTTGAGAAAAGAGGAGAGAAAGGCAGGAATTAGAACTAGATTTTGAGCGATAGATGTTTAAAAGTAGCTCACGCAGAGCTGAAATTCTCCCCATTGAGACAAAGAGCTTTAATAGAATAGTTACTGAAGAATGACGAGAGGTCACAAGACCTCAATCAAGATCAGAGCAGAGGAGAAGAGGGGCGGGGCCAGGGGCGGGGATTACTTACATCGATCTCACTGAGCACAATGTCAACTATGCTGCCGATCACCACCAGAGCATCAAACACATTCCAAGCGTCTCCAAAATAGCCCTTCGGCAGGCAGCAGGGGGCAGGCAGGAGGGTTAGCTACAACTCTTACATCACATTCATTTACTAATGAATCATTCTGCTTCTGAACTTTTCAGCTTTTCAACATCGGACTGCTTCTACTCCATCCCACCACAGTTTACGTGTGAGAAACTTAGTGGCATGCATTCCTTTATTTTCACTGCACACCGAGGAAAGGGGAATGAGGGAGCACTGCACACCACACCATGTCTCTTACAAGCATTCTGTCCTTCTTCGCCACACATAGCTGGATACAGAGGTGAACAGGGGTGAAGTTCACAAATGTTTATTAACAACCATTACTGATTTTACTCACTACTGATATAGCTGAAGCTATTTTTATAAAAATGAAAAAATATTTGAGTAGATAAACAATATATCAGCATATGTGCTCATATATGTTTACGAATGGCGTATATACACATTTGAGTCACATGTTTAAAAGTTTATATTTACGTGCCTGATTGACACAGCATGTTTGGAGTGATGTGCGCTTGATCACGCTTAAATAACCTACCCTGGGTTTGAAGGCGATCAGTTTAAGGACCATTTCCACTGTGAAGACTGCAGTGAAGACCATGTTCAAAATATCCATCACATAATTAAACAACTGAGACTGCCCATAGTGCTACGGAGAGAGAGAAGAAGAAGAAAGAAGAAAGAATCCAATAAAGAATTGGATACAACATGTATTATGCAGAGAAATGTTCATGGGGTGATCTGTCCATGCTCCACCCACAAATGTCTTCTTTTGCAACTGCTGTGAGGTTGGGTAGGTTTAAAAAAACAGTCAAAAATCCAGTTTTTCTGTAATTTAGTCTAAATATCCAAATCTGGGGAATTTTTATTGCAATTTTGGGATTTGATTAAGTGTTTGGTCATAAGATTAAAACTAAAACTAGCTTAAATAATTAGCAACACCAGCAGCCTTTTAGCATCACCTCTTTTCTTCGTGCTCTTCAGGGTTTTGGAGGAGTGGCCGCAGGTTGTCATGATATAATCACAAGTGGGTCATTTTGCAAAACAAGAACATTAACATGCAAGCCATCACTGAATGTGGCTGACAGTAAAACCACGACCTTAACATCCCACCAAGTGTCCTCTGTGTCAGTCATCCTCTACCAGCTACCAGACTGTGTTTCTAATACAGTTTCAGTAACTACACTGCTGCTGATCTTTAATACCAGCTTCCAGACTGTGTTTCTGATACAGTTTCAGTAACTACACTGCTGCTGATCTTTAATACCAGCTACCAGACTGTGTTTCTGATACAGTTTCAGTATTTTTACAAGTGTTGCCCTTTAAACTGTAAAGTCGGTGTTATGTAGAAATAATGGATACAACAGTATGGGGAAGTTGATACAACATATTATCCTGTATATTAGCATTAGTTCTGTAGTGTTATGAATGTGGAACAATACGTAAAATAGACGTATATTAAAGGGCCATCTTTAATATTTGAGTGCATATTTATAGTCCTGAAGCAAAAACAATACTATTTCTCATTACAATCAAATGGATTTTGGCCAGTGTTCCATAAATTTTGTCCAACCACACTGCTGCTGTGACGTATGGTGGGTGGCGTATGGACAGGTCAGTTGTAGTCTGGTGTCTGAAACAGAAAAACAAATCTAGACCCAGTCTTACTATGATGACCAGAAGAAGAGAGCAGGCACATTCTTACCTGCACTGCCAGACAGAGTGTGTTGAGCATGATGAGGACAAACATGATGTACTCAAAGCCAGTGGAGTTCACCACATACCAGAACTTGTACTGATAGGGGTTTTTAGGGATGTACCGCCTCAGAGGCCGGGCTTTCAGCGCATACTCCACACACTGTCGCTGTGGAGGCAAATGGAAAGGCAAGGAGACACTCACACGCAAGTAGACACCATCTATACCAGCTGTAAACAAACACACTCAGAAATGCAAATACCACAAAAGTGTGAGCAACTCAAATACATGCAACTAATGCGGAATGAAACGCACACCCACACACACACACATGCACACACACTAGGGCTACACAATATGAACAAAATACTTATACTGTGATCAGAGGGGGGTAATTCCACCCCAGAGTGTTCATGTGTGGCACTGCAGCGCCTGAGCAACAGTCTGACCAAAATCCTGGGGCGGACTTTTATTCTTTGGACCTGGATTACCCATCTGTGGTTTTTTTCCCAACATCATGAAGCCCTAATCATAGTATGTAACATTGTTCTGCAATATATATTTTGATATTAAAAATACAGGATTTTCCACCAGGTGTAGGGCCCTGTGATTTCTAAAATTACAAATTTGATGATGCATTTTTCCATTAAGGAAAATCTGAATAAAAAAAACAATGTGTCCCTTCCATAGATGCAATTAAATCTGCCTGGGATGAGGAGATGGGGGCTTTGATTCAGGATGATTTTTGGATAGTATATGGCTGAGATTCACTCTTGCTCTGAGTGTTTGGAATAGTTTGATTCAGTTTAAAGTTACACATCGCCAGCCTTATTCAAAAATTAGACAGCATCAGATTTTCCCAGACGTTCCTCCATCATGTGAAAACTCTTTCACAAACCGCTTTGTTTTAGGTCCTAAATTACAGGGGTATCTGATAGAGGTTTATAGTTATAGGTCCAGGTACAGAGCAGATGGTCTAGACCCAGACCATGGTGCACCTGTTAGTGACCTCTGCTCTACATGAATATCTTGATCATTTAGAACACACAGAGAAACCCATCTGGACCTGTGAGCGGTCAAACTGCTCATCGCAGTATTCTGTGATATCAGTACGTTCAAGTCTAATATCATGATAATGACGAACAAAGTGATACATTGTGCAGCCCTAACCCACCCACACATTCACAATCACTTATACACACACACACACACACACACACACACACACACACACACACACACACACACACACACACACACACACACCTGGTTCTTGTCCAGCTCACAGTTCTTGTACTCTTTCTCTCCCTGCTCCTGAAAGGTCACGATGACGAAACCCACAAATATGTTCATCATGAAGAAGGCAATGATGATGATATAGATGATGAAAAAGATGGAGATTTCCACACGGTAGTTGTAGATGGGTCCAAAGTTTTCCCTGTTTGAGTCAATGGCCTTATAGAGAAGCCTAGATTAGAGGAAACATGATATTGCTTCTGTTTCATTTCTGAAGATTCTCTTCATTTTAAAGATATACATCAGCATCTTTCTAATCAGGACCACAGTCCTCTAAGTAGAAGATCCTCTGACTTTACTAAGAGATTGGGGTGACTTTCAGACACACTTCAACAACAGTAATAATGAGCATAAAATGTATTCATCTCATGTGGGCCTTACGCTGGCCATCCCTCGAATGTGGACACAGTGAAGAGTGCCATCATGGCCATGAGCACGTTATCAAAGTTGAACTCGCTGTTGTGCCAGTGGCGCTTCTGAATGGTGGGCTGGTTCACATCTCCATCTTTGTAGAGGATGTATGTGCCCCTGTGGGACAGCAGGGAGACACTGAGGTTCAGGAAAAACAATGATCATGTGAAACAAGACACTACAGAGATTATTTGTGTGTACTAGTGCCTCTCAAACAAACGTGAAAAAGTTTTTACTCAAAAAGAAAAATGTTTGTACTTCATATTCAGTAAAGTGAATTATTTCAAGCCCTTTTCCATTTCACTGTTGAGCAGTAAGGATTACAGCAGAAAATCAGTCAAACCAAGTTTATTTGTATAGCGTTTCTTGATGTTGTTTTAATTTAAAACTGACGTTGCAAAGAAGTTTTACAGAAATCCAAAATAAGAATAAGATCAATAATCTATAAAAACACAAAACATAACCCGCCCTCCTAACAGGTGACCATGGCAAGCAGAAACTCCCTCACAGTTCCTGGGAGGTTGAAATACTCCTGAGCTTAAAATACTCAATTATTAGTGTTGCATTACTAGTTCTCAAAATATTTCAATTTGAATTTTAAAAATAGAATTCGACAGTAACAGTACCAACCAAAAAGGCTTGAAATATGTCACCCAAAATATACTGATTACAAAATATGACATTTTCCTTTTTTCATGTGAAATTACAAACAAAAAACCCAAACACATTATTAGACTGACTTGCACTCCTCTGGACTTGACTTGGCCTCATCATTGCAGCGGTAAAACTTCCCCTGTGGGGCAACAGATAACGTTACAGAAGGTCCCATTTGATTTCAATCTGACTACAATGCTTATAATGCTGGTTTATCCAACACACTACAATACTGTGTGACCTGAGGACCTCTGTTAAAACAGTCATTATAAAGGAAAAGATCATATATATACTATAAATATATGATTTCTTTCGATTTTCTATAGAGTATTTTATTAGTTAGTCAAATATTAATATAGTCAATCTGATTTTTCCACCAAACACCAATGACAGTTCGGGGGTGTTCTGGATTCCATTTACAAAACTGTGCAGCAGAGCAACTTCATACACTTAATATCTACAGAGTGTTGGGAGTGTAGGGGGTTTAGGGTTTGGAACGCATCAGATGATGGTAATTGTAGTTTAGCTGTAGGTGGGTGGAGCTGTTTATCTTTCTGTTAATGTTGGAGTCAGTCTTTTGTTTTATGCTCAGGCTGTAATAAATGCTGAGTATTTCACTGTCATCCTGGTTTGTTGGTGGGAACGTGGGTTTTATTCCAGGACGAGTGGAAAGTTAAACTCATTCTGGCTCAGGAAACATTGCTAATATCAGTAACCTTGTTTTGGTGAAAGGTGACTGGTTTAACAACAGCCCTTTGTGTCCAAAAATGCCATTATCAATGTTTCAGCTCATCAGAAACTGGCTAAACCCAGAATATATGAACTGTTTGGCTTATCCGCAGCTCCTGCTGCATCTCACTAGTGCTGCTAAATGATACACAATTTTAAACTTATTTCTCAGAGTCAGACTCTGCTGTGCCTCTAAACGGAACTGACCAATGACTGAAGCTAAAATCGATTGACCTTAGGTGTGCGGGAATTACAGACTCATATTAAGGGAAAGCATTCATTATTTGAATTGAAGTGAAAAAGATGGGTCTACATAAAATATTGATGATGTCATCAATCACACTGCGGCAGCCCTAATCAGATCACATAATCTTATTTATATAATACCAACTGAGTGCTAATATAATTTGTTTACTATTATGACAAATATTAGCATTAGAATTTAGGTTGTATTAAAACTGACTGACCTTAAAGAGCTGCACTCCAATACAGGCAAACATGAACTGCAGCAAAGTGGTGACGATCATAATGTTGCCAATGGTCCTGATGGCCACGAACACGCACTGGACCACATGCTGCAGTGGACAATTAGAGTTTAAAGGTCAAACTGGTAAAATGATCCTTTTCAAAGTCAAAGTAATAATAAAGACTACACTACATGTCCAAATGTCTAGTGAATGCATTCAGCTACTAAATTGCATTGAAGAGCAGTGGAACTGCAATCTCTGGAATGATGATTCCGTGTTTCTGGGATGAGTTGGGGAGTTGGAGACACTGAATATAATCAAATCTTCACAGCAATGTTTCAAAATTCAACAAAAGCAGGATAAACTCTTAAAACGCTTGAGCTCAGAACAAACAATGAATGAGATGTCCCAATACTTTTGTCTGTAAAGTGTACATACATTGCTTTGGCAATCTGGGAAGAATAAAGAAGAACATGCTAAAGGCACTATCGAGGTGTTTGTGTACCTTCAGTCCTTTGGCTCGATTAATAGCTCTGAGAGGCCTCAACACCCTCAGCACACGGAGAATCTTCACCACAGAGATAGCTGAAGATCTGTGAGTTGAACATGAATTCAGTCACTGTTAATCACACATCACACAGGAACGGACGGGCATACAAATATGTGATCACTGCTGTAAAGCACAAGGACAAGGGGTTGGACAATGAAACTGAAACACCTGGTTTTAGACCACAATAATGTATTAGTATGGTGAACTAGGGCCTCCTTTTGCAGCAAATACGATATTTTTTGGATACAATCTGGGTTAGAACCCCAACATCCCTCTCAGACAGCTTCCCCTTTCGTCCACAGTTAATCCTGTTGGATGTGGTTGGTCCTTCTTGGTGGTGCTGACATTACCCTGGATACCGTGGCTCTTGGTACATCACAAAGACTTGCTGTCTTGGTCACAGATGCGCCAGCAAGACGTGCAATTTGTCCTCTTTTGAACTCTGGTATGTCCCTCATATTGTTGTGTGCATTGCAATATTTTGAGCAAAACTGTGCTCTTACCTGCTAATTGAACCTTCACACTCTGCTCTTACTGGTGCAATGTTCAATTAATGAAGATTGGCCAGCAGGCTGCTCCAATTTAGCCATAAAACCTCCCACACTAAAATGACAGGTGTTTCAGTCTCATAATCCAACCCCTGTACACCACTCTACTCAACTCTATTCGGAATCTTTTCTTTTCCATTAGGTAAATTTGGGACCTGTATTCTGGAACTGGATGCTATTTTCATAACTGCTCACTACAAAGTGACGTGCAAACCTTGCAGAGCACTGACTGGCCAGAGAGAATCATTGCTCTATGCATCACAATGCAGACATGCAGCACTACTGCTGTTCTATTGTGCATCAGAATGCAGATAGAACCTTATAACTCCAAGGGGGCAAATGAGTTGGATCTCACTACATGATATGTTTTGTCCCACATTCATAACTCTCCTTCCTAAAGCTTCAGGTTGCATTAATTTATTTTGTCCCAATAAGATCCAAGTTACTAGCTGGGAACCTGATACTCACTGTATTCCAAAGGACACCAAAGACACGCCAACCACCAGCAGATCCAGAAGGTTGAAGTAGTTCCTGCAGAATGCCCCCTTGTGAAGAAACGCTCCATATGTCGTCATCTGAGTGAAGAGCGGACAGAGTTAATACCCAATGAGTTTGAGGGGAACACACAACATGGAAGACCTGCATTCACTCACTCATTCATTCACTCTCAAATAGAAACAATCAGTCTCACTCACTCTCACACACATGACACAAATATACACTCCTTGATATCACTCTCGTTCAAGGGTGGCATGATCAGAGCAAGATGCTACAAGTTACAGCTAACTTTGCCAAACCCTCACGGCTTTGTCAGCATGAATGTAGTAGTAAGCTCTTCATTTCACAATCTGCCAGGCTGGGGAACCAGGCAATAAATCATGCAGTTTGTTGCCAAGCTGAGGAGATTAAGGAATAAGAGAGAGAGAGAGAGAGAGAGAGAGAGAGAGAGAGAGAGAGAGAGAGAGAGAGTACAGTACAGAGGGAGAGTGAAAGATTAATTTATAAATGGAACTTTTTAAGTCACACACACACACACACGGTAGGTGGTATTAAAGAGCAGCAGCAGTGTAGTTACTGAAACTGTATCAGAAACACAGGCCGGTAGCTGATATTAAAGATCAGCAGTGGTAGTTACTGAAACTGTATCAGAAACACAGTCTGGTAGCTGATATTAAAGATCAGCAGTGTAGTTACTGAAACTGTATCAGAAACACAGTCTGGTAGCTGATATTAAAGATCAGCAGTGTAGCTACTGAAACTGTATCAGAAACACAGTCCGGTAGCTGATATTAAAGATCAGCAGTGTAGTTACTGAAACTGTATCAGAAACACAGGCCGGTAGCTGATATTAAAGATCAGCAGTGTAGTTACTGAAACTGTATCAGAAACACAGTCTGGTAGCTGATATTAAAGATCAGCGAGGTGAAGTGACTGAAACTGTATCAGAAACACAGGCCGGTAGCTGATATTAAAGGATCAGCAGTGTAGTTACGAAACCGGTATCAGAAACACAGGCCGTAGCTGATATTAAAGATCAGCAGTGTAGTTACTGAAACTGTATCAGAAACACAGCCCGGTAGCCGATATTAAAGATCAGCAGTGTAGTTACTGAAACTGTATCAGAAAACAGTCTGGTAGCTGTTATTAAAGATCAGCAGCAGTGTAGTTACTGAAACTGTATCAGAAACACAGTCTGGTAGCTGTTATTAAAGATCAGCAGTGTAGTTACTGAAACTGTATCAGAAACACAGTCTGGTAGCTGGTATTAAAGATCAGCAGCAGTGTAGTTACTGAAACTGTATCAGAAACACAGTCTGGTTGCTGTTATTAAAGATCAGCAGCAGTGTAGCTACTGAAACTGTATCAGAAACACAGTCTGGTATCTGTTATTAAAGATCAGTAGCAGTGTAGTTACTGAAACTGTATCAGAAACACAGTCTGGTAGCTATTAAAGATCAGCAGCAGTGTAGTTATTTCGAACTGTATCAGAAACACAGTCTGGTAGCTGGTATTAAAGATCAGCAGCAGTGTAGTTACTGAACTGTATCAGAAACACAGTCCGCAGCTGGTATTAAAGATCAGCAGCAGGTAGTTACTTTGAAACTGCATCAGAAACACAGTCCGGTAGCTGGTATTAAAGATCAGCAGTGAAAGTGTGAAGCTAATACTGAAACTGTATCAGAAACACAGTCCGGTAGCTGGCATAAAGATCAGCAGCAGTGAAGCTTTACTGAAACTGTATCAGAAACACAGTCCCGTAGCTGGTATTAAAGATCAGCAGCCAGTGTAGTTACTGAAACTGTATCAGAAACACAGTCCGGTAGCTGGTATTAAAGATCAGCAGCAGTGTAGTTACTGAAACTGTATCAGATACACAGGCTGGTAGCTGGTATTAAAGAGCAGCAGCAGTGTAGTTACTGAAACTGTATCTAAACTCTAAGTTTAGGTGACTTTTTCTTGTGTCCTACATGCAATTCTCAATTCAATTTACAGTATTTTCTGGACTATAAGATGCACCCTGGAAAATAACATATACAAGAAGACAAAGCTGCACCTCATTATAAGCTGCGAGGTTTAAAGTGAGGGAAAAAAAGTAGCGGCTTATAGTCCGGAAAATACGGTAAGAATGCACAATTTATTTAAAATCTGCAATATAATGGTCTTATTTTGACATTTTACTTTAATTTACTTTAAACTAAAGTGGTACTTTCCTCAATTACAAGTTCCACCTTTTCTGGTGGGGTTTTTTTGTATTAATTGTATTAATTTCATAACACTCCACTGCACATCGCTGCATCCCAATCCAATAAAATAAAAAGACTTGTTTTAATTGGTTAAACTTTCTACATTTACATTGAATGTATGTTTACTAAAGTAAATGAAGGAAGTGAAACATATTCATCTGAGCATTTCCTACTGAGAGAAAGGAAGAAATGAAGAAGAAAAAGAAGGTAGATGAATGTGAGAGAACAGAGTTGAGGAGAGAGCAATAAAAGAGTGAGCCAGTAAAAAGAAGAGGGACAGAGTAAACGGTAGAGCGATCTGAAACGAGAACCCCCTTACTTTTAACATTCATGTGAGCCGTTTGCCTGGAAGCATATTCCACCCTGTTCCGCAACTAAGATCCAAAAAAGAGCCAGAGAGAGGCTTCAGCGCCCCCTTCAGGCTCCGCATACAGAGTGAAAATCAGCCAAAACCAAAGCAAGTCTTGCCAAACCAGAAGCGCAGAGGAGTCGTCTCCAAAGTGCATGTCAATACAGCTGTGCCCAGACCCCTGAGACCCAGAAACTGCAGCTGGAAGTTGCCTGATCCGGGACCAGTACTGCATCGTTTCTGATAATGGAGTCTAAATAACAGTCGCTGGGTCATCGTTTAGCTCACATGGGCAACTTCTCACCCAAGAAAGACAAAAAATACTGAAAACAGCTTAACTGAAGGTGGAAGTAATGAATAACGCTGCTCCTCTAAGGGTCTGGAAAATATGCTGCATTCATATGCACTTAGCAAAGGGGATCGTAATCTGAACCATGCTCGGCCTGAACATGGTTGTTTTTGCCCCCTCTTTTATGGATGTGTCTGAGTCACGGGTGAGGCTTTGGCTGCAGAGGGTCTCTTGTTCCCGGCTTCAGTCAAAGCAATGTGCATCCAAAATGTACTTGCGTTATTATTATGTGTTTCTTTTCACAAGGAGTTGCTTAGTTTTGCCTCTTTAATATTTATTATTTGCAACTGACCTATTCATGCTCCACCCACAAATTCAGTCTTTCATACCTACTGGACAATGGACAAGCTTCAGAGAACACTGGCCAATCAACCTAATGAGCAACTGATGCACACGCTGCTTAGAGAGGCTGCAGGATTTTGAGCTTCTTGTTTAAAATGCTACACTACTGAGCTGGACTGTGCTGATTTGGCAAACAGTGTAACCTGTGAAATGAATGAAATATTAATGCACTCGAAATTTTAAGTCTCCCTGCACGATTTCTATTGATTACACTTTCTGTAAAATTCTGTCCAAGCTCTGTCACGGTTCACTGGCTCTCCAGTCTGGAAAACGTCTAGTGCTGGTACTCAGCCCTGGTGCTGCCTGAGCCACACAACACACAACTCCAGCCAATCAGCTGGACCGTGGAAGGGGTCAGGAGCGAGGAGGCCGTGCTGGCCACAGCACTGCTGCACACCCGGGGCCACTGAAGACAATGACTCCCAGGTGATGCATAAAGGGAGCTTCCCAGCCACAGACAAAAGAGACTTAGGAAGGAGGAGCACAGGATAAAAAGGGTAAGAACTCGTGACTGGTATTTGTGGCCACACCCCCATTCCGCAGGCATGGGTTCACACAGGTTTGTTAATGTCGGCTGGTGGTGTTTGGACATGGCAGTGCCTGTCTGTAAATGATTTTGTTTTATTAAAATGCATCTAAAAGCTTAGAAGGCTTTAAAAAATTAAATGAACTGACAGGTTCCCAGATGACATGCCCACATGGGGGCTGTATGGTTAGCCCAACTGGAAACCAGAACGTTTTATGCCCCCCCAGAGTCAGTCATGAGCCATGAGTGGTAATATATGTGCCCCTGCTGGGTTGACAGCTGCACATGGGGCCCATATGAGATTAAGGTGAGCTATAATAATGGTGGTCATTTGGAAAGTCCAGTAACAAGATCCAATAACAACATGAGCCCATGCAGACCTGAAACTCACGTAACCACCCATGTGAGCCCCACAAGAACATGATGGCTCATTTCAGTGGAATTGAGAAGCTTGTGAATTTTATCAATGAGTCTTTTAAGGGTTTTCTCATGGAAAGGGATTTTTGTCCACATCCTTTAAAGATTGACCTCGTAGTATCTGAAAAATATACCTGTGGGCAGAGCACTGACAGGTCAGTTCACAAACGAATTGTTCTCGACAAATCAAAAGTCAGAGCTGTGTTGAGCATCAGTCCTCTCAAGGTGGGGTTTATAAAACCAAACCCTGACAACTCTTGTGCCATTGGATGAAGCAGAATGTGTGTCTTATGGAGGATGTACTGGTATGCTGTTGAATTGTTTCTTTTCTTTTCAGTTTTAAAAGAGGTGCTGAGAGAAAGAGAGAGAGAGAGTGAGAGAGAGAGAAAGAAAGAAAGAGGAAGTAAAGAAAAGAAAGACAGAAAGAAAGAGAAAGAAATAAAGAAAGAAAAGAAAGAAAGGCATCAAGCCAGGTTGAAGACTGAGCAGGTGACACACAGGGAGAAAATGCAGGAAGGCCGTGTGCACCATTCGAGAGGTTACCTTCAAAACGATCTCAAACGTAAACATACTAGTGAAGACATAATCTGCATAGCCTAGGACCTGGAATAGACCAGATGGTTACAACGTTACTGACCACACACGACACACAGGTACGGCACAGACACGGAGCTCAGAATTTACCTTCAACACGATCTCAACAGTAAAGATAGCAGTGAAGGCATAGTCAAAGTAACCAAGTATCTGCAAAAAGCAACGTACATGTTTAACAAAGACTGAGGGCATTCAATGTCTGATGCAGAAAAAGGCATGGACAATTTAAAGTATACAGCATTGTGCAAAAGTTTAAGCCCCTTAATCACATGATTTAAGATGAATTCTCTTAGCAATACAAGAGAGCTTAGTGTAAAACTGCAGATCCCATTAGAACAGATGCAGGTAAACGTAATTACAGAAACTGCCAGTGCCCCAGTGGATGTGTTCAATTCCACCAGCATCATTAAGCACTTATGTTGGATGAGAACTTTACTGTACTAATGCAAGACTATTGCATTACTATGCGAGACTCCGATGGGGAGAGCTTTGGAGATGCGTTAATATAGCAATGCTATTTGTATTTCTCCAATATTAGTGTTTAACAGACGTAATAAACATTCACTGTCCACGTTTACAGGTGCCTGAATCTTTTGCACAGCACTGTGTGAATAATGAATAAAACCTAAATCATAAAGTATAGCTGAGTTCATGCAAAAGTAATCTCATTAAATATATGTTGAAATCTTGGTACTTGAGCACTAGGTCATAACAATTCATCAAGATGTGTTTCAAATATGTGCATGCATAATCCGAAAAGGAAAAAGAACCCCTCAGTAGATGATCATTGCACAACAGACAGAGAAGACAGAAGAAACAGGTTTGGAATAAAGCAACAATGAAAAAGATTAGTTTTCAAACATTATTTGTAAAACATTCTCCCGATAATCAATATTTAAAACTAGCAGAAGTGACATACACAACATGATATCTACACTAAGGATATTACTGTAAGGGTTACATAACAGAAAACATATACATTTACACCATCATCATCGAAGACTGCAATGCACAACTTCCATGTGGCAGCAGGTCATCTTCAGTGATGAGTCCTGCATCTGTCTTGGTGGACAGGACCAACGAATCCGTGTGTGGAGGCACCGTGGTCAGCACCAAGATCAACAGCTTGTTGTCACATGTCCAGAAGGCCTGGTGTCGTGGTGTGGGTGCAATTTCCTATGATGCCAAATCACCTTTGGTCTTCATTACAGGTGATTTGACAGACCAATGTTACGTTAAGGAGGTCCTGCAACCAGTGGTTCTACCATTTCTGAACACACACTCCGCTGCTATGTTCCAACAGGACAACGCTCATCCACATACTGCGGCTCGTCCACTCAAGCTCGCCTTGAAGACACAGATACTACGCTGTGGTCGGTCTCATCTCCAGATCTGTCCCTGATTGAAAATGTGTGTGATGCTATTGGACGCTGTAACACTCCACCTCTACCACACCATCTGCAGAACTGAGTGAGAACATTCAGGCTGTATGGGATGGCTCATCACAGGACCCCATTAGGAACCTCTACAACTCCATGCAGAGACGTCAGGCATGTTGCGTTAAACCCGTTGCCGTACTGAGAATAAATATTGATCATATCAGTCTACAGTTATGATCATTTGTTGATTCCGATAAACTTTATCTTCCTTCTCAACAGCACTGCAATCCCACACGTCAAGGCAACTGACAATGAGTGTCAGTATATTATATATATACACACACTCTCCCACATTAGTAACTATTTAAAAGGTCTATAATCAGGTGCAAACCATTAGCTGCAAATGACTGTTATAACTGATTTAGACTTTATTGTAATAGTTATTAATAGTTAATGGAGATAGAATTTGCTTCCATATGTCAAAAAGACATGATTTCATGGGACGTCCTAATAATTTCACATTATATTTTTCTCATTCTAAATCACACATCAAACATTTACTGGGAAACTATTTTGTACATACACCAATCAACCAAGACATTATGACCACCTCCTCGTTTCTACATTCACTGTCCATTTAATCAGCTCCTCTGACCAGACAGACTTCGTAGTTCTATAATTACAGACTGTAGTTTCTCTGCAGTCTTTATTCTTCTCCTTTCACCCTGATCTTCAATGCTCAGGACCCCACAGGACCACCACAGAGCAGCTATTATGTGGGTGGTGGGTCATCCATGGTACGACAGGGTCTGATCCTGTCGAACCAGCACAACACACACCAACATGCCACCACCATGCACCACTGCATATGACACCACCCACATAATACCTACTCTGTGTTGGTCCTGTGGCATCCTGAACATTGAAGAACAGAGTGTAAGTAAGTTAAAGTGTGCAGAGAAACAGAAGCTGATAGAATGGACATTGAGTGTAGAAGGTGGTGGTCATAATGTTATGGTTGATCAGTATACACTTTGAGCACCTTTCTTCTATTTGGAAATTTAAAAACAATGTCCACTAGGGGGCAGATCAGATCATAGCTGAAGGCCTTGGTTGATTAGAGCTTCTGATGTAGCACCAAAAGGTCAGCACTGAGCAGAGCGGAGGAGACGATACGCAGCAGGTAGAAGTGCTTGATTTCAGTCCGTTCAGTCTGCTGCTGACATACTGTTGCGCTGTGCTACACAGCCTCCACTGTTTGTTGTTTCTGCAGCTGAAGGCCACATTGCACACACCCACGCATACTGAAAAGCAAGTGTATAGCGCAGCACTGAAGTGAACGTGTGTGTGTGGACTTACAATGTTGCGGGCAGAGGAGTTTCTGATTGGATCCTCAGCTGCGAGGGAGGCGGAGCTGAGCATGATGAAGACGAGGATGAGGTTGGTGAAGATGTGATGGTTTATCAGCTTGTGGCACGCAACACGAATCCTAATAATACACACACACAATCATATCATCTCAATGTCATGCAGCATTTTTACCTTAAAATAGCAAATGCAGAATCATCACAGATCTGTAATATTAAATCATTTCCCTCAATAAATAAACAAGAAAGTGTGAAATTTGTGTCTCATATGTTTGATTTGCTTCTCCTTTTCTACTTTCAGGACTTGTGTAAAATCCTCGTGAAGCTTTAGTTCACATTCATGCAGAAATAAAGAAATTTCTAAAAGGTTCACAAACTTCCAAGCATCTTTGTCCCTGACTATTTTAATGAGAGCAAGTCTTAATTTTGTATTTATTTTATTAATTTATTTTACAATAGTGGCAGGCTGTAAAAAGAATCATGGTGACGCTCCACCGACTGAACAGGGAGAATGGTGTCTCTGACATTCCTACTCCTGGCCCGGAATGCTGCTACGGCACTATGGAACTTTGGAGGAGCTGCACA
Organism: Acestrorhynchus altus; assembly: GCA_034509495.1. Lineage (NCBI taxonomy): Eukaryota > Metazoa > Chordata > Actinopteri > Characiformes > Acestrorhynchidae > Acestrorhynchus > Acestrorhynchus altus. The sequence continues at coordinate 3,825,579 of CM067521.1, read as the reverse complement.
AGAACCTCTCTCAGACCTGCACAACGCTGCGTAACACAAATCCTAGTATTGTAAAATCCTGTAACCTTACTCCACTACCTCAGTCGTGTTATACAGTTCCATGATAGTGAACCACACTCCCTAACTGTACAAAGAGCACAATTCTCCCAGAATGCTACTATATGAATTTGATGTTTGTATGTTTTTTGGTCTGTTTGTGTGTATTTGTGGAATATGTTTTGTTGCTGATTTAGGAATTCTTTAAAATTCCTGAAGACAAAGAATGAACTGTGTGTGTGTGTGTGTGTATGTGTGTGTGTGTGTGTGCGATACTAACGGATTGGTGTTGCTGAAGATGAAGAACGCACTGCCCTCTGGGATGGGTATGATCTTCTCTTTCTTCACCAGCTCAGAAATAGCAGGCCGAGGCCCTGATGGAACCTCTGGCTCATCCTCTTCCTCTTCTCCTTTACAGACAGAATGTATCTATTACATGCTTGTGGACATTTCTCAGATTATCCAGCCCATGTTTTTTAGGTGGAGGTGTTTCTGATAAAGTGGCCACACATGATTAGATCTTGTACCTGCATTGTCCTTCTCATCTTCCTCTGCATCCTAAGAGTGAAACAAAGAGATCTTAATATTAAAACACACACACACACACACACACACACACACACACACACACAAAGTGATCTGGTCAGTAGAAAATTTACCTTCTCATCCTCCTCGTTCTTCTCATCGCTTGGAAAAACAAGCACACAGACTGAGAAATGCCTTCTTCATCATCTTTACACAAAGCATGTTTTATATTTTAAGGTTAGATTTGGAATATTTAGAGATTTCAGCATTTACTCTTTCTTCTTGTCGTCACTGTCCGTGTTTAGAGACTCAGCGTCCGCCAGGTTGTCCACAGCGATAGCCAAGAAGACATTCAGCAGGATGTCTAGATGAGGAGACGTGTCAAGGAGAAATGCCACACTATCCCAGATGATACAGCAGTTCTGTAACAGGGCTGATTACTGATTATATTAAAAATAAAGACGACTTTAACTGGGCTAAACTGGCGGTTAGCTCATTTGACTCTCAGTGGCTGCCGCTTCTCACTGGTGTGTGTGTTGGTGCTGAGTGCGACTGCGATGAGTGTTGATTGTGAACCTTGGTTTTCTAGAAAGGAACTATATAAGGGCTTGAAATGTCACTTTACGTGTCATATAAAATACAAATATAGAATATGACAGTTGATCTTTTTGAGGAGAACAAGCTTTTTAAAGATGCGTCAGTACATCTGTAGTGCATCTGTATTTTAATTTAGCAGTTTCTCCAAAAGGGGGCAGAAGTAGCACTGGTGTGCACAGTGTAAAATTAAATGAGAGCATGTTCGCTGCTACACCGTTTTTACAGTGTTTCATAATGAAAGGATGCATCTGCTTTACTTGTCCAAGGGGTATGTTAGACTCTGCACACACAACAGTAAAATCCTTCTCAAACTCGTTTTTACTGTTTAGTCTGAGCAGACCTGCTCTTAAGGTGTGTTTTGGATTTTAACTGGTACGTTTCATGTCTTTTCGAGACTCGTCTATAGCATGTCTGAATTTGGAGCTAAAGCTGCATTTCTCCAGGATATTGGCGGAATCAAACTTATTGCCACATTACACTCCAAACTATATGGGCATGTGTGGTAAGCTCAAATGTTTTATTTATTTATTTCTGCATTATACACAATGTGTTGAATTCTAATTTTGCACATTTCTGTCTTTACATCTGATATCTGCTTTTGCATCAGTTTCTTGATTCTGTCGGCGTTCTTTTCATCATGGAAATTCTAAATATGCAATCCTACATTTCCAGGACACAATTAAAATGTGACACTTCAAGAACGCTGTATGTGTGCTGACATTCCCGTTGTTAAGCAGAGAGCTGTTCATTGACACATGACTAACTAGACCTGACTAATTAACCACACGATAAATAAAAACAGACAATAAATAAACAGTGCAGTGGGGAAACTGGGACTGTAAAGATGGACAGCCAATGGATACAGTTTCCGCAGATGAAGAGAATGATGAAGTATATGCACACGATCATTCCTGATGACGAAGGGCCGCCGTACGCCATAATACCATCATACATTACTGCGTTCCAGTCTTCACCTGTCAGAATCTGAGACGGAGATACGCACAAACCGTTGATGAAGTCACTCGGTCTTCTTCAGCCGTATACAACATAAACCCACATACATCCTGTAGGCATCTGTCAGCACATACTGTACCTTTAAACACATTCAACCCATCAGCTGCATCACTTCACAATACTGAAAAGCAAGTGCAAGCCCTTCACAGTGTATTCAGACTGATGGTAGTTCTAGATAAGTGACTCTGGGACTGTTTACTACACTGTAGACTCATCTTTAAATATGCTGCATTATTTAGTTTGACTACTAGTATACTTATAATGCAGCCCTAACACACCTACACACACTCACTCACACACACCTGAAACACAGTCAGCAGGGCTTGGGGAAAGTTGTCGAAGGTGCTCCTCTTGGTCTGGGTCTCGTCAAAGTTGAACTTGCCACCAAACACCTGCATACCGAGCAGACTGAAGATAATGATGAAGAGGAAAAGCAGGAGCAGCAGGGAAGCAATGGACTTCATGGAGTTCAACAGAGATGCCACCAGGTTACTGAGAGATGCCCAGTGTCTGCAGAGAGAGAGAGACAAATTTCAGATTATCCACTCTGTGGAATTGCTTTCCAGAGGTGGGTGCAGTAACCTACAGCTACACTCTAGTAACGTTATTTGGTCTGAAAGTAACAACTGCAGTAAAAGTGTGAGTAAGTGGTGATGACTAAAATCATTTTTTCTTCTGGAATATAGTAGTATTATACACTCATTGACAAAAAATCGGCATGCAGATTTGCAGAAATGATTAGAGGTGTGGACTATTTAGACATTAGTTTCCCCCATTTCCCCACTAAAAGGCTCTCAGATAGATCTGTCACAAGAATTACATTATCAACTATCGTACAATCATTTTTGCTGGGCCTAATATTGCCAATTATGTTCATCTTAGCCCCAAGAGCACAGTAATGTGATTTGACCTGTAACCTAATTTTGGAAAGAAAAGCATTTGTAAAATAATATTCTATAATTTTATTTGTTTAGAATATTTAAAAAAATGTTAGATTCTGAATTCAGAATTTGAATATTAATAATTAAAAATTTGTTGCTTTTTAAAAGCATGTAATTGCATTATTATACTAAAATTTGACCACTATATCAGAGACAGCCCAACTCTCAAAGGCTACTTTTGGGTAGTGTACCTCTTGGTGAGAGATGCTAGACATGTGGCTGCGACACACTTTGGGAGGGAGAACATCACTGGACTGAGAGAAGCAGGATGTTTGTTTTTTTTGGAGAGGAAAATGTAGGGTCAATGTGCCTGCCTTTGTCTACAATGGCATCTCATGGCAGGTTTTCCAACTGGCACTTTCAGCAGGATAATGCTCCAGACACAGCAAGGGGTTTCCAGGAATGTCTCCACCAGATGGCAACAAATCCTTGACCTGCCCACTCACCAGATCAAGCATTTATGGGAGCAGCTGGAATGCCAGCGTGAGGCCCAGCTGGAATATCTGTGGGCAAATATGCTGCAAGGCAATATTTGGAACCTGTACACCTGCATGTCCAACCGTAGAGGAACTAGAGCCTCCTTTCAACTTATAGTTTTCCCAAATTAACTCTAACATTGTAATCACTTACAAATAACATCATTACATTCAAACATGGAGCTTCAGTCCATTCCAACAAATCCTTCTGGTGCATCCTTTGTTTTTGTCAATGAGTGTGTACTATGCCACTGATTGGACTAAATATCTAGAACATGCCAAAATAATTAGTAGCACAAAGAAAAGCTGATGTAAGTTACTCACACAGCCATGGCCTGTCACATCTCACACAATCGCTCAACATTACCCATCTTCAGTACTCTGGTTATCTCACAGAAGATACTAAAAGACATCTGTAATGCCTGCAGTTCCTCTGTATGAAGCTTCTAAAGGAACTGTAATGGTTCTATGTGATCTTTAAACTTTTCATCTGAAGTGGCAAGAACAGATTATATATACATGTATGATTTGTTTTATATTTACACACTATATGTCCAAATGTCTGTGGACACCTTGCCTAATTAATGCATCCAGCTATTTCAAGCTGCACTCATTGCTGACTAAAGCACAGATGTGCCAATTCACATATACAGCTTGTCTGGTACCTGTAGAGAAGCACTGCCAATAGAATATGACTCTCTGGAGCCAATAAACATGGACCAATTGGCATCTTAATGAAATCCAGGAATTAGAGAGGAATTAGAATTAGAAAACCAGTACTTTTGGGATGAGTTGCAGAGATGGGCATGAGGTAAGATCATCCTGACCTCACTAATGCTCTTCTCACAGACTGCAATCAAATCAAATGTTCTAAATTCTATAAGAAAGTCTTCCCAGGACAGTATTTTAATAGGACAGCCATTTTTAATACCCTTGATTTCCGAATAAAACAATGAATGAGGTGTCCCAATACTTTTGTCCATATAGTGTATAGGCACCAAAAATGATTTTAGTTAATGAAATGTATCTTTATTACACACACACAGACACACACACACACACACACACACACACACACACACACACACACACACACACACACACACACACACAACCTCTTACCGTGTAACTTTAAAGATCCTCAGAAGTCGTACGCAGCGGAACACAGAGATGCCTAGTGGAGACATGATTTCCAGTTCCACTAGGATCGTCTCCGTGATGCCGCCGCATACGACAAAACAGTCGAAGCGGTTAAAAAGTGAGACAAAATAGGCTTGCAGACCAAGACTGTACATTTTCACCAGCATCTCACACGTGAACAGGGCAAGTAGGACCTTATTGGCCACGTCTGCACACAAACAGCCAATCACAGGGAGAGAGAAAAGTGATTTAGTGTTATTTTCAAAAAAGCTGGAAAAGTCACTGAGACACTGCATTTGATGTAACAGCAAAGAATGTGGAAAACGTCAGTGTTATTCAACATAATCTACTTGAAGCCGTCTGATTTATAGCACACAGTGCTTTACCACTGACAAGACACCCCGATGCTACAGAGACCAGCTTCAGAAACGCTGGAACCTTCACCCATTTACCAGAAAGTGATGCTCTAATGTGATTTTGACTCTGTGTGTGTGCGTGTGTGTGTGTGTGTGTGTGTGTGTGTGTGTGTGTGTGTTTGTGTGTGTGTGTGTGTGCGCATTTTCTCACCCTGTACTTGTGTAAGCCAGAGAGGTTGATTATAGTGCTCAGACGAGATGGTGAGAGTATTGAGGAACACCAGAATGATCACCAGCCAATAGAACGGCACCGATTTCACTGCCAATCGGCACTTCCTGCGGCAGAACCTGTTCCAGCGACGCCAGCGCCGACTGCCAGCAGTTAATGATGTTAAAATGCAGGAAGAGGAGATATTGGAGGGGGGACAATTTCAAAAACACAGCTATAAATATAAAATATAAAAACATGTACACAAAATATACAGCACTGTGCAGAGGTTTGAGGCCCTTAATCACATCATTTAAGATCAATTCTCTGATCAAGAGTTTAGTGTAGAAACTCCAGAACCTGTAAAAACAGATGCAGGTAAACAGAACGTGGTCCACCAGTTCACCTGTTTTAACATCATTAAGCACTGATATAGACAGACAGACCGATAGATAGGCTGACAGATAGACAGACAGACAGATAGAAAGATACTCACTAAGTATAAGTATATAAGCTAGATAAAGTTAGAGAGCTGGTGAGGAGTTTGTGAACCCTTTCTCTTTCCTATATAGATAAGCAGAACCTAGAGAACCAAATCAGTCAGTCATTATCTAGTCCATCACAGGGCACCACACACACTACAATGTACATTTTTGGGAGGCTGGGGGGAAACCAGAGCACCCGAAAGAAACCCATGCGAAGAGAACAAACGAAAGACAGAGACCCGAGCGGGGATGGAACCAACAACCCCAGGGTTTGCACCTGGAACCACCGTGTGACACGAAGAAGCCGATATGAAGGATTAATACTGGATTGTTTCTCTGAATAAAAAAAATGAGCAAGCGTTATATCATCATCTCTTTTGTTTGATTTGGGTCTTTTTAAGTTTCAGGACAATTTTATGCAGAAATATAGAAAATGTAAAAGGATTCACATTCTTTCAAGCACCACTGTGATATGCTCTCGATTACAGGACATGCAGAAAGGAAAAGCCTTCATGAAGCCTAAAGTCAGTATGAATCATGCCTACTAACCTGAACTTCGATTTTGAGATTTTCTGGCTGGAAAGGAAAGTGATAGATGTTTGAGAACATCGTTCTTATTCTTTGCATTTCTGATGTAGCAGTAAAATATATTGCGAGTATAGTCATGTGGGTATGTGCATGGGATCTGTGCAATATGTGTATTTGATTGTGCATTTATATGTGTATATGTATTTACCACAGGGGGGCACAGCACGTTGCTTTCTCGTCCTCTCCTTTCTCGTTCTCCGTGTTCACAGATTCAGTTTCACTAGCTGGAACACTCGCTGGAACAGTAGGTGCACATTAGATACACATAACACACACACACACACACACACACACACACACAGACATATATATATATATATATATATATATATATATATATGCATCCCAAAACAAGATATTCTATACTCTTTCTTTGTAAGCAAGCATTCTCCATCAAACTGACCCTGATCCAGCAGTCACAAACGGTCCTCCTGCACAATTCAATAGTGGAATCCTAATCAAACATTCTGGTATCTAATCACTAATGCATGAACTGGAGAGGGTCAGAATAGGGTCAAATGTACAGGAGCACCGTTGGGAGCACTGGTCTCAACTGGTCAGAAGTATGTAGGAACAGTGTTCTAGGAGAAGTACAAAGTTATGGAATTGTGAAACTGACTTGCTCGTCTAACTCTCTGCTGGAAATGAGAAGCACTCAAAAACAACCCCAGTCAGCATGCAATCACATGCTGTAATAAGAAAACCTCCACCACTTCTCTCCTATATGCACAGTCCTGTCCAAAAGAATACAGACACCTGCTCATACAGCATTACCTTAACAGCTGTGAGGATACAGTTGCACTCGGCCACACAAGTTCAGCACTGAGGTCACGCAGGGTGATGCCAGGCACTCCAGCTCACCCCAAAGGTACTGGATTGAGTTCACTCTACCATCCAATGGTGGGTGGCGTTACACCCCTCCAGCCCACATCATATGTCCATGCGTTTTAGTGTATTATTAGGTGCTGTTAGGACCTATTTCTGCTTCTGTTTCATTTATATGACGTTTATATGAGTTTGTTTAGACACTTCTATCTTTGAAAGTCTCTCAATATAGCTGAGTGAGATATCCTCAGATTACAAGGGGTATCTGGATACTTTTGGACTTAAACACAAGATTTAATCATGTTTTCTCAGGACACCACAAAAAGAAATATCAAGTCATTCCTGTTTAGGAAAAAGGGCAACTGTGATTGTAATCTGCAAAAAGATGTTTGAACATACAAACACCTTCATTACTGATGCACCCTTTAAATACAGGTCTCTCCAAGTCTGAAATTTGGGATAAAGATAGGTTCCTAAATGCACAAATGAACCTGATTAACAACACTCGTCATCAGAAAAGTAGTTGCACACAGAAGGAATCAAGCGATTGCAATGCACGAAGCCAGCAAGTCTTCTTGAGTGATGAGTCCTGCTTTTGTCCTGGTGAAAACGATCAATGGATCTGTGTGTGGAGACATCATGACCAGCAGCAAGATCTATGGTCTGTTGTGAGGTGTCAAGCGTCCAAAAAGCCTGGTGTCATGGTGTGGGTGCAATTTCGTTCGACGCTCATCCACATACTGCTGCCGCCTCAAGATCTCGCCTTGACAACACAGATACTATGCCTTGGTCGGTCGCATCTCCAGATCTGTCCCTGATTGAAAATGTGTGGGATGCTATTGGACACTCTATCAACACTCCACCCCTACCACACCATCTGCAGAACTGAGTGAGAACATTCAAGCTGCATGGGATGGATCATCACAGGACACCATTAGGAACCTCTACAACTCCATGCTGAGACATCTGGCATGTTACGTACGTGGATACGTGTAGATCAATAAATATTGATCATATGAGTCTAGATTTTAATCCTTTATTGATCCTGATAACTTTTATCTTGCTTCCCAATAGCACTGCAATCCCACACCTCCTTCTGGGTGCAACTTTTATTTGAAGCCTCACATTATAAATGTAAGAAATCAAAATTATGGTCTGTCAATATTCCATTTTAATGCAACTACAATATTATCTTCTATAGCTGACCTGTTTTCTAACATACTGTAATCAGCCTTTAAGTAGAAATAAAGTATAACAATAATAATGATAACACCAAAAATAAGCTTCTGGGGGTAAGTTTTTCCCACACATTCATAAGAAAAGTGGTGCTATATGATACTTAATTCACCCCCCAAACATTTGTCCCTTTATTTATAACACTGCCAATGAATGCTTCACGCTCAGAACACCATCAATCCAGTAAAAAATAAAACAAAATGATTTATGAACCATAAAGTATGAAGATAATCAGTGAACTGAATGTAACAGATTTCCTGCCTCGGGCTGCAGTGCGGCAGTCATGAGTACTCATGGCTCTCAGTCCTAAGCAAGTGTGTGTTCGGAGATGGAGTGTGAGGTGGCGACATCATTTCTGAGTTCAACACTGGCTAATAAGAGCATAATGGTAATAATATGTACAGCTGGGTGAGAGAGAGATCATTAACATGAACTACAGTGCTCTATTAAACTCTCCCTCACAGACTCTGAGATGTGGATATGTGCTGACACATCAGTAGCGGATAAGTAGTGTGCGTGTGTGTGCATGTGTGTGTGTGTGTGATCAAACTCTTTGTGATGGCTCTGGGAAGTGCTGAGTGGAGAGACGCTGATCGCGGTTTAGCCCCATTCTCTCCATTTTAAACTCACACACTGTTGTAACAAAAAAAAAAAAGGATTTTCTAAAGTTGGCCCAAAGACCGAGGATCTACTGAGAAATGTCTATTTCAGTCTCACTCTGAGCAGACTGGTGAGAGTAGAGGTTGTAATCTATACTGTGTTATAAGTGTACCCACTGAACTGCACTATATACAGTAGGCTGTATGTATACTGTATATCAGCCCTTACAGCACCGTTGTCTGGCACACCATACCTACATTCTCCTTCCTCTGTAACAAGACTCAAACTGTAAGACGCTCTGGAGAAGAGTGTCGGCCATATGTTTGAATGATGCATTAGATGAATTACAGGGAAATGGAGAATTCTGAAGAATAACATTGAAAGGCAAGCAAAACAAGGGGATGCAGAAATAAACAAGAGTGAAAAAGCTGTGCAGAGTAAGCATTAAAAGGCAAAACTGGCTCCTTCCTGAAACACACCACAGTTAAGGCTGTCACAGTTACATAATTAACCTCCTGTTTTAAATGTATTAGAATGGGTGGAAGCAATAAACCAGCTTTGACTAGGTCTTGCCATTTTCATGATGCATTTATTCACAATCAACCGAATCTTTTTGTTACACATTAGGGATGATTTTTTATGCATTTATAAGGGCTGATGTTGATGCAGATATAGAAACAATATTAATGCGGAAACTCTGTCCATTTCATTAAAACATTAAATATACACTCATCGTCAAAAAATAGTAACTCCATGTAGGAAGTGTGGGACTGCAGTGTTATTGGGAAGGAAGATAAAGAAGGAAGGAGGGAAGATAATCGGGTTTAACGCAACACGCCAGACGTCTCTGCATGGAGGTGTAGAGGTTCCTAATGGTGATGATCCATCCCATACAGCTTGAATGTTCTCACTCAGTTCTGCAGATGGTGTGGTAGGGGTGGAGTGTTGATAGAACGTCCAATAGCATCCCACACATTTTCAATCAGGGACAGATCTGGAGATGAGACTGACAATGGCGTAGTATCTGTGTCTTCAAGACGAGATCTTAAGAGGGCAGCAGTATGTGGACGAGCGTCGTCCTTTCAGAATAGAACACAGAATGTAGGACCACTGGATGCAGGACCTCATTAATGTAACTTTGGTCTGTTGAAGTGTTTGTAACGAAGACCAAACATGATCTGGCATCATACGAAATTGGACCCCAACACCACGACACCAGACCTTCTGCACATGTGATGAGTGACAATAAACCTTTGTTTATTTGTTGGTCGTCTCCACCGAGACAAAAGCAGGACTCATCACCGAGTGACTCCATGAGAGACAGGCATGACACCATCGCAGTCGTGCACTGAAAACGCTTGATTTGGGTGCAGCTATTTTTTGACAATGAGTGAAATTAATCAATCCAATATCAATTCAACAAGTTACCTGTCAATACCAGTATCATTTCTATATTAGTGTGCATCCCATTACGCATAGTGTGTGGAGTCCTTTACAACTTGATTAATCATCATAACAATTAGCACATGATCACACAACTATTCTAGACAACTGTGACAGCCCTAACCACCAACACAAGCACAGTGCAAACTGTCACGCGGTACTGGGGTAAAGGAGTTGATTTACCATGAGTGTCAGAGGACTGACTGAAAAAGCTAAATCCTTTCTTCTTCTTGTCCATGAGGTCAGCCAGAGTGACCCCTGTCCCAGGTCAGGGCCATGCACGCAAAGCCCATGCATTCACACAGCACAGCACAGTGCAGCCACCGATGCACCAACACAGGGATGACAAAACAAGCAGCTGGATCAACAGGGGTTAAAGCACAGGCACCAGCCTAGTCCTCTGACATCCTGAGCCAGCCTGCATTTCTGCTGTATTCCAGCTCATGATGGACACCACTCCACTATTAACTATGGAGTTACATTTTAATCAAGTTAAATACACATTTTTATATGAATGTGGCTTTTTTTTTACTTAATATGAATCTGGGAGTCATTTTGGATGAATAATCAGGTAATCTTTACCAGATGGTTGGGTTGATTTAGTAATTTATACTTGTGTTTCTTAGTCATTGTGATTTATCACAATACCACCTACAGAATAGAACTATGGCCTCTTTGCCAGTGCCAGTTTGTTGGGAAGTGAGATTTGATATGAGTGTGGGGACTGCATTAACATTAGCATAATACTCCTCCACCATTTTCTGTACTGGAAACACATTAAACTCAGACCTGGTGATAAAAAGGTGATGCACATGTGCAGTGGATCCCTACATCATTAAGCCCGCCCACTGAACGGTTCTTTGGCCACAAGCAGGGCTCTGAAATATAATTAAAAACTCATATCTTGAAATGCTGAAAAGAAACGGCGATATTAAGTATCAGTGTTCATCTGCTATGCCAAAAACACAGCATGTGGTAACCTTTAATTGTAATGCTTCTAAGACAGAATTTGAACAAGACTGTCATTTGCAGAGTGCCGTCCCTCCGGAAAACAAACCGTTTCCAGACCGACCCACTCAGGTTCTTTTTGGAATTAAGTCTGGAGAACAGATGGAATATTACGATACAGCAAATTTTGAACAAAATGTATTGTGATATATCGATATTTATGATATAATTGCCCAGTCCTAACCTCAAGTACATTTAGCTAACTGTGCGGAGAAAACGATGCTGAGCTCAACGTTTGAATGTTTGTATGCATTTCGGGCCAAACTGAGCAGGAAAGTTTAAAAACTAAAACTCAAACCATATTTTTTACTACAATCTATTATACAATACTGATTTATTGAGTTAACGTGTCTGTGTTTCTTGTCAAACTACTCATACTTTCAAGCCTTAATATCAATACCTAATTATGTCATTATATCTGACGACTATGGTCATATTAAAATAATCACACCCAACCCTGACAAAGATGAGTCAGAAGGTGGAACACAGCAAAAACGTGGACAGGCTCAGAGCAGTTCTGTGGACTGGGTTGGACACCAGTGGGTTAAAAGCATACAATAACACCACAAAAACAACAATATACAACACCAAAACTGGAGGCAAGAGAGGATTGGTCAGCTGGAGAGCGGGCAACAGCAAGATGGATTATTAGTCACGAGAAGTGCCTATGAGGAATATGATACTGCTGCAACATCCATGTTAATACGCTTAACACAAAAGAGGACGCCTTCGTGAAGGAGCATTTATCTTCTCAATGAAAAAAAAGAAAAAACAAAACAGCGATAAGTGTTTGTAGCTGGAATCTTCACTGTACGTTGCCCCAGTTTGACTAAAACAGGTGCCCACTGCTGCTGAACATGCTTTGTCTCGCTCAGATATTGTCTGAGTGTGTCTAGGCAGAATGTGTAGCTTAAGATGTCTCTAATCCTGCGGGTTTGGTGTCGAAGGCAAAAGCTGCAATGTAAGCACAAAGGTTGGAGCGTGAGCTTTCAGAGCTAGGCTCCGAGCCTCCGCCGCCTGAGCGTTTCCAGTGTAAATCTGCTCACTGCTAGCTGCCGTCCGATTGCCTCTATAAAAGAGGATTTGGATTAGTCTTTCTTCTGTCCAACTTCACTCGTTTTGTCCCTGCACTTCTCCCGCAGCTCTCCACCAGCCCGCCAAATGCTGCACACAGAGCTCCAAACACAATAAGAGGACAGCTGGTCTGGAGCACTGGACTGTGGCTCAAGACACTGGAGCGCTTCTACATTCAGTTGGGTCACTAGACCGCATCTCCAGAACAAAGGAGAGAAACGTGAGAAGGGAGTACACCGCGAAAGACACCTGGACTACAAATTAACAACAATTAACTAGAAACTTTTTTTTAACAAATTAATGATTCATATTAAATTACATATTTATTGGGCCGTTTTATTATGCATGTATGCTTTACAACATGCATTAATGGCTCATTTCCAGATTGTTTATTGTATGGAGTTCTCCAAGGTCCAGTATATTTGTAGTGTTTCAGCCATAATTCATAATGCATGTCCCCTCTATCTTTAACCCTGTGCCATTTAGACTGTTATATATATAAATGACTCTGCCCTGATTGGCTGATCAGTGTTTTTCCTCATTCCAAAAGCAGTCAAGGCTGAAACAGCCTTTGTGGTTAAGGTGGCAGTAACACCACGCTCCTGCAGATGGCGCTTTGTGAGGATATGTGGAATATGGGTCATGAAGCAGATGTTAATTGGCTATAAGGAGTGATTGCGTTTGGTCCAAAGGCCATAGTGTGAAGGAAGGAGCTGAATTTAATGTTTAATGTTAATAAGTTAATGGTCTGCAGTTCCCTGTGGAATGCTTTCAGAAATTGTAATGAAGGACCTGCATCGACTTCTAGAAGGACGTGAAGAGATATTCATTCACACGCTGTGAAACACGTTGCTGGTGCATCGGTTTTGGCTTTTGGACACAATTCTGAGGTCAATGTCTCGTAGACTGACTGAGGAGACTGCTGGTGGACCTGTAAGAGCACAAGCTTGCATACACCTGCAAGTTCAGCTCAAACGATGCCCTTTGGCCCAAATACAATCACTCCATTAGGTCATTCATTAACATCTGCTTTGTGACCCATTTTCCACACAACCAACGAGGCCTTCACTGCACTGTACCACCTCTTCTCAATCTGCGAATCTCGCCACACACCCTGCAGGCATTTATAGCCCGATAATCCTCGCACAACACCATCTGCTGGAACCTACTATCTTAAACATGCACTTATTCATCCTAGAACCGCATATATATAACCTTCTCTCTTCCCTTTCTAGTGCACCAGTGAGTATGCTCATTAAAAGACCCAACAACATTATACAATCATAACTGATCAGATCAGAACAGTGTGAGACTCACGATTGCGCTTGCTGTCATCCTCTTCTTCCTCATTATCAGGATCAATGTCCTCCGCCTGCGTGATCCAGTCCAGGTAGCCCTTCAGATCCTCCTCTAACTGCTGTTTCTCTCTCAGCTTTTGGAAATCTCCTCGAGCCTTCGCTTTTTCTCTCTCCTTAGAAAACTCTCTGCATCCAAACACACACACACACACACACACACACAGTACAAAAAGCTATTAGCACACATGCATGTGAACTCCCATCCACTGCATGAATCAGCACACACACACACACACACACTCAATGTGAAACCACATATATCTCACATTGTTTTCATGTTTACTGCATTACAGTACGATAAATAGAGTAAATGCAAAAACTAGTGGATTCTAGTTTCTACCAGCAGGTGGAGCACTTGTCTACTACTAGTAAATCATTCTAAAGGACCACTTTAGAGGTCAAGCAATGAACAGTTTTAGCATCCTTTACACACACACACACACACACACACACACACACACACACACACACACACACAAACATACACACACAAACACACACACACACACGGAATAGCAAGTCATCCAAACCTAATCTGAGCCAGAGGATTATTTGAGTCATAGCTACAGGAATGACTAAAAAAATATTTAATCGAACTAAACTGAAAGAAGACAAAAGCGGGAAGCAGGGATCCTTGTTATACTCTCCCAATGCTTCACCGCTTCTCTCTGCCCTTCTATAAGACATCATGATGTGTGTGTGATGGGATGTGAAGTATATGGTGTGTGTGTGTGTGTGTGTGTGTCTTGTGGGAGAGTATTAATGTCTCCTCAGAGAGAGGAAACGCTGGAGAACTGAAGGCCGAGGCAATGAGATTAATTTCAGTCAAGGAATTGGGAGGGGGATGTGTCCTGAGGATCAGCAAAGGGGAATGAAGTAGAGTGTGAGAAGAGCAGAGCTCTGCAATGTTCTACATTGTTCTACAACATTCTCCACTAGGGCAGGGCGATATGGACAAAAAAATAGTATCCCATTAGATTTTAGCTGAATACCGATATATGATATAGTATGTGATCTACCCGCTCCGGAGTCTGTACACAAGAGCAGGAAAGGGGGCTATTTATATATGAATATATCGCCTCAGTACATATCCCACTCTGTTTATATCCCGATATAAATATATCGCCTCAGTACATATCCCACTCTGTTTATATCCCGATATAAATATATCGCCTCAGTCCATATCCCGCTCTGTTTATATACCGATATAAATATATCACCTCAGTCCATATCCCACTCTGTTTATATACCGATATAAATATATCGCCTCAGTCCATATCCCGCTCTGTTTATATCCCGATATAAATATATCACCTCAGTCCATATCCCACTCTGTTTATATCCCGATATAAATATATCACCTCAGTCCATATCCCACTCTGTTTATATCCCGATATAAATATATCGCCTCGGTCCATATCCCTCTCTGTTTATATCCCGATATAAATATATCGCCTCAGTCCATATCCTGCTCTGTTTATATCCCAATATAGATATAAATATATTGCCTCAGTCCATATCCCGCTCTGTTTATATCTGATATATATATATATATATATATTGCCTCAGTCCATATCCCACTCCGTTTATATCTGATATAAATATATTGCCTCAGTCCATATCCTGCTGTTTATATCTCAATATAGATATAAATATATTGCCTCAGTCCATATCCTGCTGTTTATATCCCAATATAGATATAAATATATTGCCTCAGTCCATATCCCGCTCTTTTATATCTGATATATATATATATATATATATTGCCCTCAGTCCATATCCCAATTCGCTTATATCTGGATATAAATATATTGCTCTCAGTCCATATCCTGCTCTTGTTTATATCTGATATAGATATAAATATATTGCTCAGTCCATATCTCGCTCTGTTTATATCTGATATAGATACAAATATCAGTCTCAGTCCATATCTCACTCTGTTTGTATCCTGATATCGATATATATGATATTGCCTCAGTCCATATCTCTCTCTTTATATCTCAATATAGTTCCAAATATATTGCCTCCTCAGTCCATATCTCATTCTGCTTATATCTGGATATAGATAGAAATATATTGCTCTGTGTCCATATCTCGCCTGTTTATATCTGATATAGATATAAATATAGTTGCCTCAGTCCATATCCCGCCTGTTTATATCTGGATATAGATATAAATATATTGCCTCAGTCCATATCCTGCTGTTTATATCTCAATATAGACATAAATATATTGCCCTCAGTCCATCCTGCTGTTTATATCTCAATATAGATATAAATATATTGCCTCAGTCCATATCCTGCTCTGTTTATATCTGATATAGATATAAATATATTGCCTCAGTCCATATCCTGCTGTTTATATCTCATATAGATATAAATATATTGCTCAGTCCATATCCCCGCCTCTGTTTATATCTGGTATAGATATAAATATATCATTAGTCCATATCCCGCTCTGTTTATATCCCAATATAGATATAAAATATATCGCTCAGTTCATATCCCGCTCTGTTATATCTGTATAGATATAAACATATTGCCTCAGTCCATATCTTGCTCTGTTTATATCTCAATATAGATATATAAATATATCGCCAGTCCATATCCCGCTCTGCTATATCTGGTGATATAAATATATCGCTCAGTCCATATCCCGCCTGTTTATATCCAACATAGATATAAATATATTTAGCCATATCCCGCCTGTTTATATCCCAATATAGATATAAATATATATCAGCTTCTCAGTCCATATCCTGCCTCTGTTTATATCCCAATTATAGATATAAATATATCGCCTCAGTCCATATCCCGCTCTGTTTATATCCCAATATAGATATAAATATATCGCCTCAGTCCATATCCCGCTCTGTTTATATCGCAATATAGATATAAATATATAACCTCAGTCACCCTACAATGGAGAAGCGCCCTGTCAAGGGTTGTTTCCCGCCCTTACGCTCAGAGTTGCTCCCCCGTGACCCTATTCAAGAATAAGCGGTACAGAAAATGGATGGATGGATGGATGGATATCACCTCAGCTCTGTTTAAATCCTGATATAGATATAAATATTGACTGGAAATTTTACATTCCTACACTTCCAGGTCTTGAAGGCCACACAGTCAATGCAAACGGATCTAATGGATCAGCACCGGAACGGTATGGCACAACCTTACCGACCTTATGGTGTGAAACAACAATAGAACAGTGATGTGATATCAGCATTGATTCACATTTCAAAAGTGAATGCTGATTCAATATTAATATGTTTATTATTTATGATGTTGTAGATACTATACTGTGTCTATTCTTGTACTGAGTTCCTTGCTCTCTCTTTGCCGCTGCAACACTGTGAATTTCCCCACTGCAGGCCTAATAAAGATCATCTTATCTGTCTCATCTAACCGGATGTTGTGTAGCTAGAAAGATTATGTGTACAGACAAACCTTCGTCTGCTTCTCTATTTACTGACACCTAATTCAGATAAGCTAAGACAGTCCTTTATTAATCCCAGAATGGAAAAAGTCACACATCTCCCTCATTCTGTGTTGCTGTCCCTCATTACAGCCTGTCCCAGGTTTCTTTAGTTCCTCTGCCCCAGTCCGCTCCACTCTCCGAAGGACAACCGGTTCACTTCCGTGGTCTGACCTTCATCTGTCTAAATCCTATTTGTCTCCTCCTAACATCTCCAGCTACCTCCTAATGCACTTTCTTTCAAAGTGTCCTTGCCACTAAAGGATCACACACACAAAAGTAACTTACAGAGGTGAGAGAAGTCAAACCTGATAAGGTTGGCGTGTTTCACTGTTCCAGGATCAGAGAGCTCTACTAACAGTGATCCCGACCCAGTGATCGATAGATACACAGCTGATCTTACAACAGCGATCTGAACTGCATTCTGTAAGATGGCATTGTTTCGTTGATAAACAACTGATTCATTTGTGAACGATACTATTCATCCCTGTACAGAATTAAACCTTAAATTTTTTAACATAGAAACAGACTATTTTTAACATACATCAAAAAGAAAACCACAACAAAAACACTTATGCTTACAAAGGTGATACACATAGATTGTTCTGGTGTTTTAATGAGCTATGAGTCACATAATAATAATTAATGCACAATACATTTATTTCCATACAAAAATAAAATAGATGCTGCTTTGGCTGCTTGAGCCACATCTTCCATCTCTCTAAATAAATAAGTGAATACAGTTTTCTGGTTAAAAATTACAGTAATATTTACATTTCTCAACTGATTTAATAATACTTTATATTTTTTTTATCTATGTGGACTAAAAAAAGGTTTTGACAGTTACTCCAAAATGTACATCAGCATTAAGCTTAATATAGCATTAATGTTGATGCATGATTCACCAGCCAAAGTCACTTCTAGGTATATACATCTGTTTGCCCTCACCAGACATCTAAACATTGAATTTCGATCTTACAGAATGCAGCTTTAAGAGCATACTTTAACAAACACCCTGAGAAATCACTGCAAACACCCTTTTCACAACACACCCCGTCACACCCAATCTTACCCACTCAGCACACCCAGCACAAGATTTAAGACGAAAAAGGAGCCCAGAATAATCAGACTAACAAAGTAGATCCATGGAGTCTCCCAGCCAATTGCATCATTCACCTGCAGGGGTTCAAACATCAGCATTATCCCACAGAGGGAGCGAGAGCGAGACTTTGAGGAGCAGGTGAACGAAAGCAAAGAGAGAGAAAATGGAGAGAGGAAGATGGGGAACAAGAGAGAAAGAGAGAGAGATCAGGAGAAAGGATAAACTGGGAGAGAGGAACAGGAATCTCTCACCCGCTCAAAACACCCAGAACAAGGTTCAGAACGAAGAAAGAGCCGAAGATCACCAAGCTGACAAAGTAGACCCAAGGCAGCTCCATCCCCATTGCATCATTCATCTGAGAGTCATTAGGAGCAGGAAGAAGGGATGAAGAAAACAGCATAAAAACGAAAACAAGGAAGGAAGGAGAGAGAGAAGCAGAATTAAAAAGGAGACGATCATCATGCAAAGACTCATAGCTTATAGACTCTTTCAACACTTACCAGCAATGCTTTAAAATGTAGGAGATTAAGAACTGTTCTGATTAAATAATGAATTTAATATCATTTCTCACTCATTGGGTGCCGTCACACAGCAGATATGACACAAATCCGATTTTCTAAGCAAATTTATTTTTCTTAACGCGTCCCATATCTGACGTTTGTCTGAACAGTTCATGCTCCTAAACTGAAGAGCGATGCTTCACGTGACATGCTTCTCCTCAGCACGCATTTATGAGGAATTCAGAGGTAGACTGACGTGAAAGTCACACATTTCCAGTCAGACTGTTCAGTCACATTGTTGTGTATTGGACATGTATCAGATTTCAAAACCACATATGCAAAGTGGCTCAATTCAAATGAAAATAGAAATTGTGTGATTTTGCCGATCACACTCCTACACAGATGTCCCAGTGTCAATTTTTACCTGCTGCTGTGTGAATGTAGCCAACATAGCATAATAATATAAAATAAAAACAACATCAAACCAAAACTGAAGTCAGAACTGAAGCCTTGCACTTACAGAACGTAAATGTGATAAATATGTCATTATGTAATAACAGGGCCGCCACCAATGACTATTTTGGACTGTTTTATAAATAAACAGGCTTGTCTCAAAAACAAAGCCAGGTCCATAGCCAGCTTGCTACGGCTGTGCTAGAAATTTTGGATGATGGCCGTTATTAGCCTTCTAATAATGTAGAGCAGGCTGGTGGACAGCATGCCGACGGATGTGGGATTAACAAACGTAGGATGGAAGCGGAAGTACTTGCAGGGGTTTTAATGACTGACGTCAGGAATACATGAAGCAGAAAACAACAGTTAACATAACAGATAGCACAACAGTAGACACACAACACCAGACTGACACGAGGGAGTATATATACACATGAGGAACATTAAACATGGCTGGGACATGATTAAAAAGGGGCAGGGTTACCAATAGGACACAGCTGGGAATGGGCGGAGACAAGACCAAAACAAAACACACACGTTCTAGAAGCAGATGGGAACAACACAGGACTCTCTACGTGACAAAGGCACACGCTAATTCAGAAGTAAGGATACCCCGGCCATCGTTACTGCAAGACAAGAAACCCAAAGGGGCGTAGAGAAAGGAGGCGGGGCTAAAGGCTGCAGGCATTGCTCTTTAAGAACCTTGGTCAGCCTGAATGAGACAGATATCACTGTAAAGCTGCAGCACTGAATGGAGCCCACTGATGAATGAAGCTGAAAGCAACTGATGTCATGCACACAAGAATTATATAATGGTATCAAAGAAAAGCATTTTTATATGAAATTAATATCTTTAGAAATCAAAAAGGTCAATTCATTAAAAAAAAAAAGTAATTTAAGTGTCAGCTTGTGTTAAACTTTGACGACATCAATTACTCTGGCTAATTGCAGCAGCCCTAGTAATTACACTAGTTAATTACAAAAACATGTGAAAGACAAAACAGCAAGTGTTCTACATTTTTAATGCATCTCATTTCTGACTCCATTCTGAGGTGAAGAAATATCAATGGAACATCAATGGAAAGAACAGAATAAAACACAGAGGAGCAAACGTCAACATTTAGAATAGAAAGTCTTTTCTGCGGTGTGGAGAGACCACACTGTAACACAGCTCTGCTGGATGAAGGGACCAATAGGCTCTGGAGCTCTGAGATGCTTCAGTAATGTCCTAAAGCGCCGCGTTACTGTGATGAGTGGGAGAGAGAGAGAGAGAGAGAGAGAGAAGCTGTGTGTGGGCTGCCAGCCATCTCACCCTCTCCTCTATGCAGATCTAGGAGAAGAGGATTCTGCCAGTCCACAGCCAGAGGTAGTGTGACGTGGGATAAAGGTAGCTGTTGAACGTCATGAGGGGAGGGACTGGTTGTTAATTTGTCAGTTTTTCGTACAGTGATCTGTATTCAAATGTGAACAGCCTCTTCACTGAAACTGCTGAAAGTAAGACACACTGATGATTTAATGTGAGATGGAATCTACACTGATGTACAATGAAGCTAGTGCAATCAACACCAACGTTCCTGTAGCAGACCAGGGATCCAAACACATTCTCCTACCTGCGCACTCTATGTCCAAATGTTTGTGGACACACCAGCTAATAAATGCATTCAGCTACTTGATAAGTTGCACCCATTGCTGACACAGACGTGCAAATGCACCCACACAGCTCGTCTAGTCCCTGTAGAGAAGTACTGATGAACACGAAGCTGTTGGAATGCATGGGCATGTGCAACACGACAATACTTTAATACACAATATACTCCTCTGAACATGTGGTAGATATAGTCAGTGCTTACAGAACACATTGCAGGATGTAACTAGTTGTGTTTAATTTAATTTAGCACCAATAATTTTCACTGTACCAAGAGAGTGTGGATTGCAGTTTTGAAGAATCACTACTAAAACATTTTACTTTCATGTAAAATAATTATGATAAATATTGTGTATCAAAAAACATCCTTTACTTTTACCATTTTGGCCTCCCCTCGCAAGAGGTGTATAAAGTCCCCCAGCATTGATCTGTAGAGGGCGGAACTGTGTTCTCTGCAATGATGGAGCTCCATCCAGCACTTGTGGAATGAGTTGTGCAATTGGGATGAGGCGGGATGATGATCATCCAACATCATGAGCTCACTAACATTTCTGTTGCTGAATGCCATCAAATCCTCACAATCCTTTTTTATACTCTTGATTTCAAGAGACACATTGAAGCATCAGACGTTTACATCACATTTTGTACATATTCAAGTTATGTAAACTCAACATGACCGAGAATGAGAGGTTACGACTTTGGTTTTAATGATTTTTATAGTGAATGAAAAAAAATCCATCACACACTAAACGACTACCAATCAGATACTGCATGACTGAACGTGGAAAAATGCTGTTTTTCATTATCTTCATCCAGTGTTTTGTGCTCTATTGGCACATAGACAGCACTCGTTCAGATTGAGCTGCTGACCAGTATATGCTACTAGATTCTAGAGTCTGATTTCAACCCAGTAAAAACCCCAGACTATTTTACCTGCTATAAAACGAGCCGTAAAAAAGCTCAGGCTGTATTAGCCCCGTGGGAATCAACAAGTGGGAAAATGTCACCTCATATCCTCTGAAAAAGGAGTGTGTAGCCGGATTTCTCAGTACTGAGGTGGTGAGGAGGCATTCGGATTCATCGTTTATGGCACAGAAACCTCAGCTTGTACAAGTCTGTGACAAACCTACTGCGGATGCCAGCAGAAATGTGGATAAAACGGCTGCATGCAAAGCAAGGGTGCGTTGAGTGTAGCGTAGTTATTTTCAGCGTAATTTTCATAATCCCTTATGAGTTATACGATTGCTTATCATCCTCTAATACTTTATAAGTGGTCAAGCCGCTTGTGAGTTGCAGTTCAAACAGAGCAGCCACTTCCCAAGCAAATCAGTCCTGTAGTAAATGACTTTATTCCCCACGTAAAACTAATCCTGTCCAAATAAGACTTTGGATACACAGAACGCCGTAGTAATAAAATCACACGTAATCTAGTGAAAATTCCAGTCGTTCTTTAACCACAATATACTGTATATCACAGAAAAACTGCAACATCAGGATTTTCCTCAACAATGTGGAGCCCGATGTGGAAAACTAACCATGGAAGAATGTGCATGTGTGGATGAAGCATGTAAAGGTCAATAGGGCATCCCTATAAAGCATCTTAATTGGACATTATCTGTATTTAAACACTAATAATGAGTTGCTTTGCAGAAAAAGAGGAGACCGAGCGAAATGACTTGTTTACAGTCGTAGCGGTGGACAGTAAACAGCGTCGTCGTGTGTAGGGAATAGTGCTACCGAGCTGACTCATGAAACATCTGATGATTAGCTGAGCTGTATTAGATTAGAGTGAAATCAGGGAGAGCGCAGAACGATGCACTCAAGTGTTCTCTCTGCTCTCGTATGTCTAATTCAGTGCAATGCTGCAACCCTCTGGGACTGAGTTTTCACACTCCTGCACTGAAGCATTCCCAGAGCCCAGAGTACTGACCCAGCAGTGGAGTAATGAATAGTCACAGAGCTGAAAGTTGAAGACTGCGGTTTTACTGACCCAGTAGAGCACATCTGTCCAGCCCTCCATAGTGATGCACTGGAACACCGTCAGCATGGCAAACATGAAGTTGTCGAAGTTGGTGATGCCGCCATTGGGTCCATTCCAGCCCTCCCTGCACTCAGTGCCATTAATAGTACATGTACGACCATGACCATTTACCGCACATGGCGCGGGTTCATCCTCTATCATTTCTGCAAACACACACACACACACACACACACACACATTGGGCAAAATATATTGTAAACATGCATTAAAAATAGTAATACAGTCAGAGGTCCACAAAAAAGTATTATTAGTCCGTCCAGCATCGATCAGCACAGCATCTGAACCCTGCTTTACATGCTGCCTCTGAACACAGTTACAAACCATCATGACATTAACTTCCACTGTTATGCAGATGATACTCAACTGCACATACCAGCCAAACCTGATGATAAACCTAGATTAAAGGTAATGGAGGACTGTGTAAAAGATGTGAAATCTTGGCATCACAAGTGGTTCAGATTTATCAGCTTTTCTTCATCTTCATAATATTTTCATCATATTTCCAAGTAAAGAAAAGCCCCATCCCTGCACGATGCTGAAAAACTGGTGCATGCTTTCATTCCCTCAAGGTTAGATTATTGCAATGCACTCTTGTCAGGATGTTCCAGCAGGAACCTAAATAAACTTCGGTTAGTTCAAAATGCTGCAGCCAGGGTCCGAATAAAACCAGAACATCAGATCATATCAGTCCAATCTAATCAGCTCTGCACTGGCTTCGGTTCAATTCCAGATTGATAATAAAATTCATCTGGCTCCGAGTGACGAGGAACACAGCTTTGAATCCCGGATCGTGCTGTTTGCCATTGGGAGCTGATTGGCCCACTCTCCTTTTCTGGGTGGGTAGATGGCACTCCCCACATCACACTCAGTGTGATGCTGTTTGTCTGTTAGACACTCTACTCTGCTTTCAGAGTGCTTGACTGTCCGGCAATGATGCAAATGGCAGCAGTTCGAAAAGAGGAGGTCATATGTATCACCCTCCTCCTACTTGCACACCAGCAGGAGGAAGCCTTCTTACAAAGCCTCCCAGCTCTGGAATAACCTTCCAGATAGTGTTCGGTACTCAAACACAGTCTCAATCTTCAGGTCTAGGCTGAAAACACATTTCTTCAGTGTAGCGTTTAGTAATTAATCTCTCCCTTTAGTTCAATTCTGCAGGGGTTCCCGGACACTGGGAATTATGGTAATGTTGGTGCTGTTGACTGACCATGGTGGCTCCCATGTTTATGTTACCTTCTGGTTCTCTCCTGAGTTCGGCTGTTATAGTCAGATCTGCCGGAGTCACTCACCACACTCTGCTAATGTTTACATTCTATATTCTCTACAAATCTGTACCTATTCTGAGTCAATGATGACCCACCGGCCCGGGCTGATGCCAGGGCCCCTTGTCACCCATCTGAGATAGATGTTGGGTCCTGCCATCCCTTCAGATTGGCTGCCCAACTACTGGCTGCTGGACTGTGAATAGTGTCTAGAGTAGAGTAGTTTAACCAGAAGAGGAGGGGTCCTCCGCCAGAGATCCAACCAGGAGCAGTGTAATACAGCTGCCTCTACATTAGTCCTTTAATTTAATTAGTAACATTATTTTTAGACTGACTTGTGTAAACTGCGAGGAACTGTGGCTGTTGGAATGTGTCAGATGTGTATGAAGACATGTGTCTTTACACAGCTATAACATGCTTTTAGCCAATCATTAACATCTGCTTTGTGACCCACTTTCCACACATCAAATAAGGCATTCACTGCATCGTCCCACAGCTTCTCAATCTTTATATCCCTTCAAACACCCCACAGGTATTTATAACCTGGTCATCTTTCTGCAAAACCATCTACAGGAGCGTAAAGTTACTACCACCCTCAATGTTTGTGTTCCGTGCAGCTTCTTTTCTAACAAGACTCACCTGTGCCAGTGTAGAAGCAGGTTGCATGCATTTTCCCGATGAAGAGCTCAAGGCCGATGATGGCATAGATGATGATAACGAAAAGGACCAGCAGAGCGATGTGGAGCAAAGGGACCATGGCTTTAATAATGGAGTTCAACACCACCTGTAAACCTACAGACACACATTACAGTTACTGTTAATACTGTTAAAAGATGTGTGGCCCTGAAAAGCAATGAAACACACTTAAATAGCCCTGTTTCTTAATAGAAATGTATTATTTATTGTAGATATACATTATAAAAATATAGATACATAAATAGTTGCACTCAAATGAAAGTGTCAGATTATGGAAGATAAAGGTTGGCAGGAAGAATAAATGATTAAAAATTTAAACTGAAATGGGCAATATTTCTTGATCTCCACACAACAGAAGTAGTGTTTCTCAGTACGACATTCTGGTATTTCTCTCACATCCAAAAGCATCTCACACATTTTCAGTCAGGGATAGGTACAGCCATACGGCTGGTCATGGCGTAGTATCTGTGGCTCCAAGGCGAGCTCTTGAGACAGCAGCAGTATGTGGACGAGCGTCATCCTGTGAGAGTAGTGTGGAATAATAGTGTGTGTTCAGAAAGCGTAGGACCGCTGGTTGCAGGACCTCAATAAAATGTAACACTGGTCTGTCAAAGTGTCTGTAATGAAGACCAAAGATGATCCGGCATCGTACGAATTTGCACACCAACGCCATGACACCGGGCCTTATTGGCATGTGATAAACCAGTGATCTTGGCGCTGACCCCTGTGCCTCCACACAGATTAGCTGGACATCTCCAACGAGACAAAAGCAGGACTCATCACTGAAGATGACCGCTGCCTCCGGAGACTCCATGACAGTCTGGCACAACACCATTGTTTTCAGTTTTAATTTCATTATTCTAATTCATATTTTATTAATATTCATTTTCATGACCCGTGTTTGTACTACACTTTCTCATTTTTATTTCTATTCAATTTGACTGTTAATGGTCTCCAACCTTTACATGCTCATTGGATCTTTTTGTCTCACTGCTTTACAGTCAAGGCAAAGCATTCACTTTCTACAGCCTGGCAGCAGAAAACCACTGGCATTGAAAATCCTATCAGCAAATCGTGGGAGAGACTTTATTTTGTTGCTACAGGTTCCAACCAAATGTGTGTTCAGTACCAGATAATCTGTAGAAAACAGAAGCATCTTGTTATTTATCTCGTTTCAGGGACAAGATCAGCACTGCAGACTGCAGACTGGACTGCAGTGATGTTAGCAATATTTTATCATTCAATACGCTGAGATATATATATATATATATATATATATATATATATATATATATATACACACATACACACACATGGTGCAATATTTTGATCTGGTCATTTACATTTTGTTTAAAATACTTTGAGATATATCAATTTGTACCCCTAGCTAGAGGCTATAAAACCCCCAGCACTGAGCTGTGGAGCAGTGGAACTTTGTTTTCTGAAATAATTGTCATCCATTCAATACTTCTGGGATGAGTTTCGGAACTGGGAAATCCTCAATTTCATAAAAAACAATGAATTAGCAGGTGTCCCAATACTTTTGCCCATAGAGCATACAGTGGGGAAGTAAGTATTTGTTTTGTCACCTACAAAGAATGGAGAGGTCTGTAATCTTTATCACAGGTACACTCAAACTGTGAGAGACAGAATTTTTAAAAATCCAGAAAATCAGATTGATGATTTCTAAATAATTTAAAAACAATTAAATAACTAATTAACTTATTAACTTATTCATTCATTACTTTGGGGTTGCGTTTCTTCAAAGGGGACAGGACATCTACACATATCTTCCAGCATGACATTGACCTGAAACACACAGCCAGGGCAACTAAGGAGTGGCTCTGTAAGAAGCATTTCAAGGTTCTGGAGTGGCCTAGACAATCTCCCGACCCGGAGCCTCGAAACCTGAAAGATCTGGAGCAGATGTGTATGGAGGAGTGGACCAAAATCCCTGCTGCAGTGTGTGCAAACCTGGCCAAGAACGACACGAAACGTCTGAACTCTGCAACTGCAAACAAAGGTTTCTCTGCCAAATATTAAAGGTCTGTTTTTCTATTGTATCAAATACATATTTCATACAATCAAATGCAAATGAATTCTTTTAAAATCATACCATGTGATTTTTTGGATTATGTTTTATTCTAATCTCTCACAGTTGACGTGTCCCTGTGGTTACAGACCTCTCCATTCTTTGTAGGCAGGTATGTGCTGATATGTTGGTTGTAATGACAGCTTGCAAACTGATTTTCTAGAACATCAGGATCAGATCAGCATCAGTACACGGGTTAGACAAAAGGTTTCAAACTGTATCTAAATGCTTTGATTTTTGCACATATTTTGTTTTATATTCAGTGATTTGTAACAAATCTGTCATCAAATATTGGAGAAAACTGAATTACAGTGTCTGCTTCTGCATGTTTACAGAAAAACATTAAGGCAAAGCTATAAAGCAAATTCACACACATACGTACACACACACACACACACACACACACACAGACACACACACACACACACACACACAGATGATGTCTTTGGGGCATTGAGTTTAACAGCTTGTTCTGAACGAACACTCCTGGGGGCGGCAGCGAAGGCCACTCAGCTCCCTCTGCCATATGGCCGCATACTGCGCCTGCGCTCACCCCACATCCACCCCACCGAAGGGATACTGTGCTCATGGACCCCCGGGCCTCAAGACCCATGAGAATACGGGAGTGCATGACTGAGTGAAAGAACTGAAGTGTTAGGTGTAAGGATGACGGAATAAAGATCTGCCTTTTCAATACTGCGGAAAAACATATGAGGGATGTCTTGGATGTACTAGTATAAAACGTGTCCTGGGCGGTGAGTCCAGTTACACGGAAGCCTTCCCAAGTGCACTGTGACTGGTCTCGAGTAGTTTAGGTTTAGGGAGGGGGCAGCTGTCTTTCAAATCTAGCTCACATTTTTATTTTTGGCTTGTGATGAACTTCTCTGTGCTTCTTGCAGACAGACTACATAATCACAGAATCCTAAAACATGTTGCATGAAACACAGACCTCCTCTGGCATCAGTGTGGCCTACAGGAGCCTAAAGTCTAAGATCTAAATCATCATCACTCATTACAGATTACAGCAGTTAGGTAAGGACCACTCACTGGGGACTCCCGAGACCAGACGAAGGGGTCGCAGGACTCTGAAAGCTCGCAGCGCTTTGACGTCAAAACCTCCTGGTTTACCTCCATGGCCATGTGTGGCTGCGGCGTGGTGGGGGCCCTCCTCCTCCTGAGCTACTCCTCCGTCTTTGGTCAAAATTTCCAGGACAACACTGAACAATCTGCACAAAGACAGAAGATCATTTCACAGTCTGTGAAACAACTGAGCAGACTTCAGCTCTTGGGTAATCAGGCGTCTCTAGTTCAGCGCGGCGGAAGCTGGTGGACACCCTCTCAGCCTGCTACTTTAAGGTACACCGAAAGATGATACAGGTGTCCGAACGCACGCACAACTGAATAGTATGCATTCAGAAACATTGTCAATAGAACACAACGTAAACACACCAGTCTATTCACACAATCCATTAGCTGGATGGATGATGGAGCTCCGTCCAACATCATCAGCACCTGATATGACGGCTGCCGTGTCAGGGCAACTATTTTGATATCGATTCTTCTCTTGACTGCTCGATTTCATCTAAACTGAGCATTCCTTTCATTTTGTCAACAACCTGTGTGTTATCATATGATGCAGCACGGACACTGAATAGAGGACATTCTTAAGGTCAGTAGTTCAATTTAAAAGCCAAGACTGCACTACTGATTTTAGTCGAGGGCCGTAGAGGGTGTCCTAATGGTACAGATGTTTCACAACCAATAAAAGCTACCATAGTTAATGTTATGCTGTTGGGTTGCTCTGTGAGATGAGCCACTCATGATTACGTCCCAAAGACCAGCAGCACTTCCTCCAGAACCCTGAAGGAGCACGAAGAAAGGAGGCAGTGTTCAAAGACTGCTGGTGCTGCGCTTTAAAACCTAATAATAAGTCCTTCTCTGCCGAGTCCAACTGTGCTGCAGCCATTATTTTTATACAGAATTACTGAATGGAGCCGACTGATGACTGAGGCCAGCACAGGAATCACACACACCGCATTTATTATCAAATTGATTTGTTTGAATTTGAAAAAGGTTCATTCATAATAAATAAAAAACACTGTGTTGACAAAAATATTTTCAGTACCATCATCATCAGTTTTGGCAAACAGCCATGGCAGCCCTAATGGATTGCAATCAAATCTTCACAGTAATGTTCCAAAAGCCTTCACAAGTCTGCTTCCAGAAGGAGGAAGCAAAAAATGGAGAAGAAGAGGAGAAAGAGAGACAGTGTGGGGAAAGACAGTGAGTCATTCCAGCAGTGAGGAGCATGATTTATTCCACGTGTCTTTTCTGGGTCATATAAATGCATGAAGAGCTGTGTGTGTGTGTGTGTGTGTGTGTGTGTATACACATGACAGTGACAGGTGATGAGAGGGGCTGACAGGGAGGGAGTGACTTTTATGATGAAGATGAGGGACATGGATATAGGACAGAAGAGAGAGGAAGAGAGCGAGGAAGAGAAACAGGTGAAATTAAGAAAACAAAAGAGGAGAGGATCCCCGTTAGCAGGACCTGAGTGAAAACACCTCTCCCAGTACAGCTGATTCATTCACAGTTGGCAGAGTGGGATTTGAGTGACATCCTCTCCACAAAAACTATGCAGGTGAATCATTTTTCATTTCAGAATTTGCAGGACATCACTACTACGACTGCCGCAGTCAGAGGAAGACACTGGAACTCGTCACTGCTTCCACCCTGACTCACGTTACCTGCTGCGTCCACAACTTCACTATGAATATTCCAGAAGAAAGGAACCGTAATGCTTTATCCTCTGACCGACACCCGAGACCTGTAAGCACTGTGCGTGCACTTCAATGATTCTGCTCATGTTTTAAACATTATTTATTGGAAATAAAATCATCATCATTTGGTTTTCTAATGAATAATGAGTTTGAGACCGAGATGCATTTTCTGACTGCGTCCACTGAGTCCACTGCGTCCAACATTATTTATCAAATACATTTAGAAGCAGATGATTGGTGTTAATGTCACTAACTATAGGTCAGTGCAAGTTCAACAGTTCTGGTGAATAAAAGTGTCAGATTTTGCTTCACTTGTTCAAACTCCTTTCATATGATATCAGAGCAGAAGGTCAGAGGAACAAACCGTAACAGCAGCATTTACACTTTGTTTAATGATCTCGCGTCCGGTCTTCAGGACATGCTCACAGCTTTGGTTGAGCGTGAGGCTGGTGTAGGATATAGTTCGCAGCTTATATCCCGTGTTCACTGGTTTAGAATGATTTTATTCTGAATAAATCAGGCTTTTAACTGATTCTTAGAATCAGAATGAGGTGCGAGATCTGGGTGTCTAGATCCAGCAAACAGGTCACTCCCATTTCTGCACATCTTGGTTTTGCTGGTCAGACATCACTTTCATTTGGCCAAACTGGTTCATGATGCATCTAAAGAAAATGAGGCTGAAACTCATTCCTTTATTGCAGCCTCTTATGAAATGGCTAATTCTGGCTCCTTAATTGAGGGAATTGGTTGTTTGCTTTGTTGATCTTGGAACGTGGATATAGGATATGGATATAGTGTTGGAACCTTACAGGTAGCCTATACACCGAGCGGTTCTCATGTGTACTGCTAGCACTGCTGTGCCCATTTATTTAGTCCATCTTTTATGTAGTGTTTCATAAATATTCATATTAATATATATATATATATATATATATATTATTTTTTTTTATGAATAACATTTCTTATTCTTCTCATTTTTTTCCATGTTTGCCCTCATGGACATGGTTTGTACTGTAAATACACTAAAGCTGGGATATTTTTCTTTTTAATTAAAAACATTATATTATTTCAAAGTTGTGAATGCTGATCTTCCATTTATTTTTGATTGACTGTGCAGCCCTGTCACTATTTTTATTTCATTTAATGTTAGTTAGTTCCATTTTTAATTTACATTTTTGCATTCATTTTAATCTGTTACTTTTATTTTACTATCAATATGTCGTATATTTAGCTATTTTTGTCTATTTAATGTGTTCATCACTTATAAAAGTGTGTGACTGATTCATTAAACTCAACTAATTTAATTCATACTTATTAATATTCAAAATATTTTAATTGGGTTTATTTTATTCAATGTGATGAAATATGTGTAATAATGAATGTAGAGATTTAGCCCATGCTGGACTCTTCACATCAGTTCAGTATTGTTTGTTCAACCATACCTTCTATAACATTCTCAAGCATGTGTGCGACTGTTCTTCTGGATGACTTCATTTTGTAAGGAGAGGAGACAGTGGTTTTCCTTGTGTCTGAAGTAGACCTGTCATAATAACCATGTTACCAGCAAATGGAAGTGACCTCAATTGTTTTTGTTGACCTTGATATGGTTGAAAATGTTTCTCGTAGCATTAAATGTCTCGAGTATTAAAGTGTTAAAAACAGCGGTTAATTTTATGTTTTAATTATTTTGCATTATATACCAATTCCAGTGTCTTAATCATTTACATTTAAAAAAGACACAATTGCATAATTACATTATTATTTATATCTTCATTATATCAGTGGCAAAACTGGTCTGAAAAGAACAATGATATCATTTATTCTTATCATATGAAAGATATGTCCCAACATAATTCTGTCTGAAAATCAGTTTAAACTGAATACGGTGCTTTATCACTACTGCGATCCTGCACATCATCGCCTACAATGCCTAGAATCTTTTTTCTTAGAACACATTAGATATTAAACTAAAAAAATAAATGATACTCATTTGACCTACTGTCTTCTGCACACACAGGAATTAATCCTCTGCATTTAAGTGATACACACACACACATACACACACAATAGTGAATTCACACACCAGGGGGCAGTGAGCACACGTGCCCAGAGCGGTGGGCAGCCATATCCTCAGCGCCCAGGGAGCAGCTGGGGAGTTCACTGCCTTGCTTAAAGGTACTTCAGTCATGATCTGCCAGTTCAGGGATTCAAACCAGTGACCTTCCGGTCATAAGGCTGGGTCCCAAACCACCAGAGCACAGCTGCTCCCCTAATATCACAATGTCTTTAGCCATTTCGCCATTTCTTAGTTGGCATGGTGCGATACAGAACCTTTCATACACCTCGTTTTAGAGTGTAGCTCTCTACAGATAAACGCAGCAGATAAAAGGTGTGTAAAAACAGACTGAGCAGAGCTTGGAAGCGATAGAGTTTAAGACCAAAGTGTGCAGTTTAATGGTGGAGGAAGCAGTAAACAAGTCCAACTCACCCGATGACGACAATGACAAAATCCAGCATGTTCCACCCGTTCCTGACGTACGCGTTTTGGTGCATTACTAATCCATATGCTATGATCTTCAGGAAGGTCTCAATTGTGAAAATAATGAGAAAGGCATATTCAACTGTTTCCTGGAAGAAAATGAGAAACAAAAAGAGAAATCAGCAATGAAGTGCTTTAACCGATTCATTATATTTGGTAAATAAAACAGAAAAATCAGTAAAGTGTGTGTATTTAAAAACATTATTAAGAAAAAGCTGGAAAGTCATTATTTAAACACCTGAATGGCCATGTTTGAGCAATTCATTTTACCATATCTGGCTCAAACTCAGACAAAGCTACTGTACAACGTGTGAAACTGATGAGCCTTTTGGAGAAGCAGAGTGAAGACTTTTAACACCACTAACCGGAGCCACACTGAGAACACGCCACACATCACTCAGTGACAAAGGTTATATAGGTTATGGTCACATACCTGTTCAAATGAAATCTATTAAATCTAAATGAATAATAAAATGGGAAAATAGTTTGGACTTTTACAACAAACATTACGTTGAGAAAATACAATATTCCAGGTACCAGGTTCCAGATATTGGTTCAAACACGAACGGTACCCAACCCTATTAAATAATATAAACATATCAAACAGTTCCATTCACACCCAAACATACAATCACTACATTATCCAACAAATTGAAACAAGAAAAATGGTTATGAAACTACTTTACCACACATTTTAACATCCCAGCAGACACACCGACAACGCACAATATGACATAACATAAATCACAAATGTACACCCTCTGAGATAAAGAAACTGGGTTCAGTACACGCTTGGGGACGGTACTGTACTTTACTGTAAAATAGATGTGATGATGAAATAACTGTGCTGAGTGAGAGCAACAATATCAGACACCTTCGTACAAAGAGCTGCTCATACAACAACACACAACATCATTCCAACATTAATAATATTGTATTGTAAGTTTCATTCGTTTTGCATAACAGGGCCTTCAGCCTGCTTAGGAAAACATTCTCCAGGACATTCCCAGTACATTTTCACTTCCATACATGACATCATGCGTACAATTTGCATATTAATATGGCATGAATATAAACTGGATGTCAAATCGCTCTCTAAATCCATATTGTTTTCAAATGTGAGGTTCACTGGTTTCAGAGCTTCCCTTTCCCAGAACTTCCCTAATATTCCCAAATTTCTTGCAATTTCCCGTTTTCCAAGTGCAGCAGCCCAACAGTGCCCTGAATCCACAAACACTGAGCTGACCTTCTGATGAGATCCATATTCCCTACCTACAGAACACAACTGCAGCAGGAGACAGAGGGGAGACACAGACTGAGGAGCCTTTCAAGTGATCTGACACCATCATACATGCTCAGTTAACTCTTCAAACACTGTCCAGACACACACACACACACACGTATACACACACATACACACACACACACACATACACACACGTTTCACAATTCTTTTATGAGTGCTCAACTTCAGTGCTGGGCTTGCACAAAAGAATGAGGACGGAGTGTGTGTGTGTGTGTGTGTGTGTGTGTGTGTGTGTGTGTGTGTGTGTGTGTGTGTGGACAGTGGGAAGCCTTTAGTTGCTGCAGGCCTCGTTTTGCCAACAATTTACTGACGATTGAGTGGAGCACTTAGACCACTGTAAGAGATACGGAGCCCTTTGTTACCACTGTAAAAGGGTGAACAGGGCTACTGGCTGCTGAGAGAGAGAGAGAGAGAGAGAGAGAGAGAGAGAGAGAGAGAGAGAGAGAGAGAGCAAGAGAGATTATTAAAACTACTAAATGAATTTTTTCAGTTACAAACAGCAGACAAGGGGTCCATTCATACAGAAACTTCATACATACTTTTATTCTTTACTTATTTTTAAACAACATTCAATGTATTTATATTATTTATTATATTACTTTGTGTCTCTTTTAAAATTTAATTACAATTAAAATTGTAGTAGTAGCAGCAGTGTAGTTACTGAAACTGTATCAGAAACACAGTCTGGTAGCTGGTATTAAAGATCAGCAGCAGTGTAGTTCTTCTGAAATCAAGGGAATTAAAAGAGATGATCCTGCTTTTGTTGGAGTAACTGTCTCTACTGTCCAGGGAACACTTTTTGAATTCTGAAACATTGCTGTGAGGATCTGATTGCATTCAATAAGCTGAGCAAGTTGGATGATCACCACCAGACCATATGCCTAACTCCACACCTCACCTCCAACATAAAGCAGCTTCATTAGGAGGGGTGTCCACAACTGCAAGCAAGTCGTATATTTATTTCACTTATTTATTTATTTATTTATTTATACTGTTTGTTATATGTTTTCATGGCTTCAGGACAAAACATTGGTTGTAAACAAATATCGATCAATGTCTCCATTATTAACTGACTGATTATTATTAAAAACTCGGAAATGCCCAAAAATCATAGAAGACTGATGTCAGAAGGACACAGAAGGAAAGTGAACAAATGTGTATACGCTCAATACTTGTACCCTGTAGGACGTGTGGGATTGCAGTTCTGTTGGGAAGGAAGAAAAAGTGAGCGGTGGGGGGAACAGTGGAGAAGGCAAACGAAATGAACGACTGCTTCAACCGGTTCAACCAACCCATGCACCCCCCACCCTCTCTCTCGCTGCATCCATCTCTTCCTCTTCCCTAAACAGATCCTCCACCAGTTACAACAACATTCTCCTCATCATCATCCACCACAACACAGACTCACTCTTCACTGCGGACCAGGTCAGAGGTCAACTGAGGAGGCTTCACCCCAGGAAAGCAGCAGGGCCTGACAAAGTATGTCCTCGGCTGCTGAAGGCCTGCACTGCAGAACTGGGTGAGCCAATCCAGCGTCTCTTCAACCTCAGCCTGCAGGTGGGGAGAGTGCCTACCCTCTGGAAGACATTGTGCATTGTTCCGGTTCCGAAAAAGAACCGGCCAAGTGACCTGAATGACTTCCGACCGGTGGCACTCACTTCCCATCTGATGAAGACATTGGAGCGGCTCTTCCTCTGTCTCCTCAGACCCCAGGTGCAACATGCCCAGGATGATCTGCAGTTCGTGTACCAGGCAGGTGTTGGTGTGGAAGATGCAATCATCTACCTGCTACACTGATCCCACTCGCACCTAGATAAGGGGAACGGCAGAGTGAGGATCCTGTTTCTGGATTTCTCAAGTGCTTTCAACACCATCCAGCCCCTTTTGCTTCAGGACAAACTGAACAGGATGCGAGTGGACCCATGCCTGGGCACCTGGATATCCAGCTACCTCACAGACAGGCCACAGTATGTCAGGCTGAAGGACATCACGTCTGACACTGTGATCAGCAGCACTGGAGCACCCCAGGGCACAGTGCTGGCCCCTCTTCTCTTCACCCTGTACACAGCAGACTTCTGCTACAACTCAGAACTGTGTCACAATCAGAAGTTCGCTGATGATACAGCCATAGTTGGGTGTATCAGGGATGATAGCAAGGAGGAGTATTGGAGCCTGGTGAGGGACTTTGCAGCCTGGTGACACAGGAATCATCTGCAGCCCAACACATCAAAGACCAAGGACATTCTTGTTGAAGTTTCCTTCAACATCTGCAGGAAACTCCTGTGGATGTTTTATCAGTCCGTAGTCGCCAGTGTCCTGTTCTACACTGTGGTATGCTTGGGGGAAGCATATCTAAGAAGGACACACACAGACTGGACAAACTGTTCAGGCGGGCTGGGCTGGCTCTGTGGTTGGCACAAAGCTGGACTCTCTGGTGTCAGTGGCAGAGAAGAGGACTCTGAAGAAGCTACTGGACATTATGGACAATGCCAGTCATCCTCTGCACACTGTCATCAGCCACCAGAGGAGCCTGTTCAGTGAGAGACTGCTCCATCCCAAGTGCAGGACCTACAGACTTAAAAACTCTTTTGTCCCGCACGCCATCAGACTGTACAACTCCTCTCTGGGCGGGAGGAGTGCTAACAGGAGGATAAAGGATGTGAACGAGTAGGAACCGAACCAAACACTCAACAGTTAACAGTAACCTGCAACCACCACAACACAACTGGACTCTCTGTGCAATAAACAGTTTTCCAAAGTGCAATAATAATGTGCAATACCGCCTCCTACAGGACCCCTTTCTCATGCACTATTATCTATATTGTATATTGTAATATAGTCTCTATATTATATATTCTATATATTTATTTAGTGCTTCTTACTAAATTATTTATATCTATCTTTCTACTTTCTGTACTGTACTGATGCTGAATTCCATGCTGCTACTGGAACCTTAATTTCCCTAAAGGAACCCTCCCAAGGGATCAATAAAGTTCTATTCTATTCTATTCTTAATACGGCAGCAGGATGTGGACGAGCGTCGTCCTGTTGGAATAGTGCACTGGAGAGTGTGTTCAGAAAAGGTCATTAATGTAACGTTGGGCTTTCAAAGTGCCTGTAATGAAGACCAAAGGTGATCTGACGTGGATCTTTTCATGTCAGATTGGTCATCTCCAACCGGACACTGGAGTCTGGAATGACACTAATAAAACCGTGCATTGCAATCAGTTGCTTAAGGGTACAACTGTTTACTCTGATGGCGAGTGTACATGAATAAGATATCAATATAATAATAAACAATAAATGATATTTATAATAAAATAAAGTAGATCAACAGCAGAAACTGTTTAACATGAACTGCTTATTCATGTGGAAATTATGTCAAATTATGTCAGCAAATTCAAGGCATCACTTCTTCCAGTGGGGTGACGAGCAGAGAGAGAGAGAGAGAGAGAGAATGCGAGAGAGAGAGAAACACGGGGAACACAACTTGCACATCTTTCCTCTCGCTGACATTAATTAGGGTGTTGGCGCTACACAAACCTGTCACGTCATGGGTCTAAACACTGCTGAAGCATGTCTTTCTGTACCAAAATGGCAGCGTCGCTGCTGAGAGAGACAGAAAAGAGCACAAAATGCATCTCCAGCCCTTTACCCATCTCTTTTATTCATACATCAGCAGAGAGAGAGAGAGAGAGAGAGAGAGAGAGAGAGTGAGAGAGTGAGGGGGAGGGGGCCTGTGGGGCAGACCATAAATATCTCTGACTCATCACAGCTTATTTATGCTCTGAAGACTTACAGTACATATTCTTTTCTTTTTTGAACACACAAACAGACACACACACACACACACACACACACACACACACACCAATCATTAGCTACTTCCCTTGAACAAAACTGCTCACACACACACACACACCATTCACTTAGGAAGCAAAGGTCCAGAAAACAACCATTACAGCCCCTGCTTTAACACTTGACCTACACACTTGCGTGGAACGTATCTCTACATAAACTACACCGCGATGCTCTCCGTCGCTCAGACACCGAAGGTCAGAAGTACAGTTTGCATGCGTGCAGGTACAGAGTGTCTAACGCAATGTGCTCACAAGTGATAAATCGAATATGATTATCGGCATTATCTTTTCACCTTGATTCATATCCCCACATACATTTTAGCTACAAGTGAAGCTTACTTTGCAATCGCGATAAAGCACTGGATGGTGGTAACGAAGATCTTCCCTGTTTCTGCTCTGTGAGAGGAGAAGCATTTCATAAGTGCTAGTTTTAGCCATAACGTTCCACAGCTTTGAGACAGAGATGGGCATTTCAGGTCCAGCAAGTCAAAACTGCTCCTCCTGCCCTGGCTGGGCTCGGCCCTGACCTGAAATGCCCACCTCTGCTTTGTGAAACCCAAAGAACATACATTTGCGTTTCCATCTAGCTGCTCTCCACCTTCGTTTTTACACCATATCCTGATCCTGAAAGGTGGAGGAGAATCTGAGCACAACTGGCCACCTTTAGTTGACAAAGCTAAGTTGAATATGTCCTGATTCCCAGCCTCCCATCCTTTACTTTCTGCACGATCCTTCCACTTCATGCACGGCCCTTCGAATGCATGTGTTTGAGCGACAGAAACATGGTTTTATGATTGTCATAAACGCACCTGCACTCGCACACTTCACTACAGGATACAAAAACCTGGAAAAGAGAAACTCAGAGCATTGCTCATTTCAAGCTGTCAGGGAAACCACTCCCAACACTGTCCACAGCGGAGCGGCAGGCAGCGAGGCAAGTACACTGTATGTCCAAATGTTTGTGGACATCCCTTGTAATGAATGCATTCCGCTACTTTAAGTTGTACCCATTGCTGACACAGACGTGCAAAATAATAGAATAAGATTCTCTGAAATAGAAATAAACATAACAAACCTACTGGCACCATAATAAAGCCCCCCAGCATTGAGCTGTGGAGCAGTGGAACTGTGGTCTCTGGAATGATGAAGCTCCATCCAATCCTTGTTGGATGAGGTGGGGTGGTGATCACCCAATACCCAGACCTCACTAACTCTTGCTCTTTTCTCTGAATGCAATCAGATCCTCACAGCAACGCACCAAAATCTAGTACCAAGTGCAGCCATTGTCTCTGGACAGTAGATGAAAAGCAGGATAAACTCATTTTAATATCCTTGATTTCAGAAGAAACAGTTAATGAGGTGTCCAAATGCACTTTATGGACAAAGTCAGTGTGTCCCACGCTGAGAAAACACTCCCGTCCCCCTGCCTCCGAACGGAACAGTTTAGGACTTTTGTGGTTCAAACCAAGGGGACGTGCAGAAACATGGGTTCTTGTTGAGGGTTTTAATGTTGAGGCTGATTAGTGTCTTTGGTGACGGTGTAGCAAAGCACTGGACAGTGG
The DNA here is from genome assembly GCA_034509495.1 of Acestrorhynchus altus. Lineage (NCBI taxonomy): Eukaryota > Metazoa > Chordata > Actinopteri > Characiformes > Acestrorhynchidae > Acestrorhynchus > Acestrorhynchus altus. The sequence goes on along the minus strand of CM067521.1, from coordinate 3,786,351 downwards.
ACCAAGCGTGATTATATTAATCATGTCATTCATTCAGTTATTCGAATTCTGTCCAGGCCCAAAGTGAGCCAGAACACACACACACACACACACTCACACACACACACACACACACACACAGAGCTGACATTCATGCGTGGGGCAAATGGCAGAGGAGACATAATTCAAAACGACATCAGCATCTCTCTGTCTCCGAGTCGAGCTTAGAGGAAGCTTTTCTGACACTCAGATATAAAAACATTAGCTGCTATTTTGGATCTCCTTACAATTCCTGATCTCATTAGTCATTTCTCTGGTTGCGTACAGAGAGAAACCACAACCCGATAAATGTCTGCAATCAACTGCTTCCATTCAGAAGGTGGATTTAGTCTTCATGCATTAGTGTATAATGATGCTTTCAAACCTACCTTGTTTGGTCTGAATTAAAAATGAAGTGAAATGTCATGCAGACCACGATCCAGGTCACCTGAACCCTGGTCCGGTTCGTTTGCAGGGTGAAGATACGTTTTTGAATGTTCAGACTAATTACAGGAGGCAGGTTACCATAACTAATAAAAGCATTTTGCGATTCCACTTCCTAATTAATTAAAAACACATACAAAAATAATCAAAGTGATAATCCAACGCACTCCCTTCGAGTGCACGTGTGCTGCATGGCGGAGTGAGTCGGAACAAAAGCACTCCAGTGGGTCTTCTGAGCCCATATCCAATGGAAGCCAAAGAATGCTCATTAACCTTCTTGCCAGATGCCACCAGCCCACTGAGAGTGTAGATGCCTTCTGACCTTCACATGGCACTATGGCTCAAGGAATATTAAATGCTCGCACAACTTCGAAACTGGGATGTCCCCTCCATCTGACGCCCATTATCAAGCCCCAGTTGAACTAGCCAAGCACACTGGTCAGTGTTCAACCTCAGCTTATACAGGTGTATATGGTGTGCATCTTGCAGGTGAATCCTCAGGTGAACCAATTATTACGGCAGTCCTGGTTCTCGGGAATTTTATAAAGCATTAACCCTTCGCTAACCAAGCATACAGCAAACTGACCGCATCGCATTTTGAGGGCCCTTTTTACAGTCCTCAAACGGTGGTGATGTCACGTTGAACGAGGGGATGCACGAAAAAGAGATGCCTGTCTTCACTGCTGCTGTTCTGAGCTGCTGAAGCGTAATGTTAGAACCTGTAGAACACTGCTGCGGATGTTCTGCATGTTACGAACATCACATAGCTGCTCAGATGGTCCTGCAGTTTGTAGGACTGAAGCATCTACACCACAACGAAAGGGCTCTGCGTCCCATAATCCCATGCAGAACTGATTGCACTGAATTACTCAAATACAAAATACTGCGCTGGCTTGATTCATCAAGAAAGAGACTCTGATTACTTGAGTAATCAAAACAATTATTAGACGAGCACCGTATAACCGAATCGGTTTGTGTTGCACTTCTCTCCAGGTGAGAGGTTTTAACGAGCCAGTTAAATCCCCGTTTCATTTGCCCAGCAACCTCATTATGGCGGCTCATTATCTTAAAACACATGCAAATGTGTAAGCCTTACTCCAGCCACAGAAAATGACTAAGGCTATTGTGACCCAAGGATACAGATGCACAAACACATGTAGACACACTCTCTCGCTCTCACACACACACACACACACACACACACACACACACACACACACACACACACACACACACACAGAAATGAAACAGCCCCCTGTGCTCATTCACTTTTTGTCCTTCTAACAGCAGGCCTTTCCACACATGACTCATAGGGGTTTTTAGTTTGTTTAATGTCTCTACACAAATGACTGTGCAAAAGTGTGTTTGTGCGTGCGTGTGTGTGTGCGCGCGTGATTCCAAAATCCGAGGTGACTCAGTGCCTGCGAGTGGGATCGTTTATTAATGCTTGAGCACGAGATCACCTGAGGAAAACTCAGCAAGGCCAGCGTGACGACGCCAGAGCCGTTTCATCCTTCATGGACCACTAATCACAGACAAAGACTCACATACACGTGCACACACACATGCTCTCACACACACAACATACACACACACACACACACATGTTCTCACACACACACACAAAATGTACCTTAATATGCACATGTTAAACCACAGGGGACAACGAATTCCCTTAGTTCAAACGTACACTGAGTATGTTTACACGCCCTCATCCAATCCTGATCCTTCTTCACGCAGTCATGTACACAGCAGACTCAGGTTTCAGAAAACCATCCACAAATCCAATTCAGAAACCTGATCCAGAGCTGGATTTCAGACCCCTAATCAGATTTTTCAGATTAAGATGAGAAAATTGACCCCAGTTTCAGCCCTGATTGTCAGTCCGTCCAAATCTGTGCTGGTTGGCTCCACTCTGCAGGTTTGTCGTCAGTCAGAGGCACAGATTCCTCTTGATCCAGAACATAAACAACGTTTAATTTTAATTCATAATCTAGTAGTGTATACTGGTCAGGGACCTGGCCCTGACCTGACTCTAATCACAATCTAGTAGTGGCACTGTCAGTGACTCATTTTGACCTGACTCTAATCACAATCTAGTAGTGTATACTGGTCAGGGACTCATTCTGACCTGACTCTAATCACAATCTAGTAGTGTATACTGGTCAGGGACTCATTTTGACCTGACTCTAATCATAATCTAGTAGTGTATACTGGTCAGCGACTCATTTTGGCCAGTCTCTATTCATAATCTAGTAGTGTATACTGGTCAGGGACTCATTTTGACCTGACTCTAATCATAATCTAGTAGTAGACTGTCAGGGACCATTTTGACCTGACTCTAATCACAATCTAGTAGTGTATACTGGTCAGTGACTCATTTTGACCTGACTCTAATCACAATCTAGTAGTGTATACTGGACAACGACTCAATCTGACCAGTGTCTATTCATCATTTAGTAGTGTATACTGGTCAGTGACTCATTTTGACCCATCTCTATTCATAATTCAATAGTGTATACTGGACAGCGACTCAATCTGACCAGTCTCTAAGCACACTCTATTAGTTGACACTGGTCAGTGACTCAATTTTAATAGGTCCCATGAAACATCCAATGAAAATTGAGCACAAAGTAAATGTAGATGAATGTGTTCAACACCTTTAAATGTTATGTTCTCCACTCATACGTTATAGCAGTCAATTTGGTGCAAGTATGTGCACTATTTAAGGTGGAGCAGAATTCTCTCACAGAGCCACAGTGTGAAGGGTAGCCTCCTCCACATACTGCTTACGTAAAGGTGAAGGTGCTCACAGACACTTTATCCTCCACATTTAACCCATCCACACACAGTGAAACACACACATGGCACACTGGGTGAATCCCCCACACTATTGAGCACACAGGCTCTGGAGCGTGAGCAGCCCCATCCATGGCGCGCAGGTGGGGAGCAAAGCCTTGCCCGAGGACACGCCTGTCATGACCCGCCAGCGTAAAGGTTTAATCTGGATCTGATTTCATTTTTCTTTTAGTCTGTGCACTCCCCTGACCTCCTCCTCTTCTCCTGCCTCCCACAGCCGGAGGAGCACACAAAGCACAGCTCATCTTCCTCCTACCTCCAACACGATTACTGCTGGTCTCATGTAAAGCTGGAGTTCACCGTTACCTGATTACTCAAATACATGTTGATCGGATTACTGACAAAGTCAGAAGACGTGATTAAAACACATCACATCTACACACAAACACAATAGCAAACACAGCACTGATGTGTCGATCTGTTCGCCTTATTGGTGTGGAAACAATATGACTGTAAATTCACTGCAGCTCCTTCCTCAGCATGTCTGTTCCCACGTCTGCCTGCTGAAGCAACAAAAAATGCTGTGCGTCCTCCAGCAGAAGAAAAACATCTCCCACAATGTGCCTGTGTGAGATAAACAGCGGTGGGTTGTCAGGCTGTTAGGGGCAAATGAGCAGTTAGCTGCTGGACAACACTTCTTACAGCCATCACCCCAACTGGGGGGGCGCAGACACAGCCGATGCCACACACACACACACACACAGCACAAATACAGAATCACAGAGTCTGTAAGTACTATACTATACTCTACTATACTCTACTATACTGTACTATACCATACTATACTATACTGAGTAATATATTGTATTATATTATATTATACTATATTATATTATATTATATTATACTATTATATTATATTATACTTATACTATATTATATTATATTATACTATATTATATTGTATTATACTATATTATATTATATTATATTATATTGTATTTATATTATATTATATTTATATTGTATTTATACTATACTATACTATACTATATTATATTGTACTATACTATACTATGTTATACTATATTTATATTGTATTTATACTATACTATATTATATTATAATATACTGCACTATACTGTACTGTACTATATTATATTATAATATACTGTACTATTATACTGTACTGTAATATATTACACTATACTATAATATACTGCACTATACTATACTATACCATACCGTACTACACTATACTATACTCATACTATACTATACTGTACTACACCATACCATACTATACTATAATATACTGTACTATACTATACTATACTATACTATACTGTACTATACCATACTATACTATACTATAATATACTGTACTATACTATACTATACTATACTGTACTATACCATACTATACTATACTATACTATACTGTACTATACCATACCATACTATACTATACTACACCATATTATACCATACTATACTATACACTATAATATACTGTACTATAGTATACTATACTATACTCATACTGTACTATACCATACTATACTATACTATAATATAATAATATACCGTACTATACTATAATATAATATACTGTACCATACCATACTATAATATACCGTACTATACTGTACTATACTATACCGTACTATACCATACTATACTATACTATACTATACTGTACTATACCATACTATACTATACTATAATATACTGTACTATACTATACTATACTATACTATACTGTACTATACCATACTATACTATACTATAATATACTGTACCATACTATACCATAATATACTGTACTATACCATACTATACTATACTATACTATACTGTACTATACCATACCATACTATACTATACTATACTGTACTATACCATACTATACTATACTATAATATACTGTACTATACTATACTATACTATACTCATACTGTACTACAATATACTACTACATTATAATACATTATTTTACACTTATATTTACTTGAGAGTATTAGTACTTATGCATCTATACTACATTTACTTATATTATAGTCTGTACTATGCTATACTATACTGTACTATACCATACTATACTATGCTATACTGTACTATACCATACTATTACTATACTATACTATACTGTACTATACCATACTATACTATACTATACTATACTATAATATACTGTACTATACTATACTATACTGTACTATACCATACTATACTATACTATACTATACTGTACTATACCATACTATACTATACTGTACTATACCATACTATACTATACTACTATTCTATACTAGAATAATCAAACTTCAGCAGGGAATCGAACCCCAGTCTCCCATATGGTGTGGTGGCTCGCTGGTAGTGTTCTACGCCACACCAAACAATATATATTATATATTTTATATCACACGTGTGGGGGTCCAGCGTCCCCCATCTAATTATGTATAAGTAGTTTGACCAGAGGAGGAGTTATAAAGTAATAAAAAGCGCTATACAAATAAATTTTGATTGGATCTGATATTGATCACTAGTGAAATAAAACAGGCTTGGAATATTTCTCTTTATGTATAATGTAAAATATCAGTTCACATCTAACTATCATTTTGTAATACTGTATTTTTTGGACACACTAGTGTTCAGACAGTGGCACAGTTTGTGTAATTTTGCCTCTGTGAAATTTCCCCTCTAATGCAAATTCAAACCAACATGCTGTAGTTATTTTTTAAGAAAAACATTTTTACGTCGTCCCTCTGTTTTAAAAGTAATAGACAACTGACCGACGGGCAGTTTCATAGCCTGTTCCCTCTGGTCCCCATTCTGAACGTATGGAATAATCACATGACAGCACCCACAGCCACGCAAACATATACAGGCATCTATACACATGCCTGCAGACTGAGATTTGCATTTTGTAAGCTGTTAGATGCCGTTTTCTAGGCTTCATCACCAAATGAGTATTCACTGGCTAAAATCCACTCCTTTCCAAATAAATTAAATCATATAAATCCCAGTCTAAAGCCAAAGGACCTTCCGGTGCATGTTTACTGCTCTGTCCACATGTACATGCTCGGAGACGGCAGGGCAGATGATGTCCCTGACCCTGATACTGTGTTATAGAGGAAAACGAGGGAGCTCCTTACTACTATAAATATCATTGTTGATGTAATCATTACAAATAACATTCATTTTCAGGTCAAAATCACTCTGAATGATCAATTCACAGAGATGTCTTTTGAGTTTTCAGAATCAAAAAATTAAGTAGGTGCAAGTTGATTTTTTCTATAAAAACATTGTCAAGTTCATGAAGTATTTAATTAAAAGAAGAAAATACAGGTAGCCTACAATCTCCTGGACACACCCCTGTCCTGCACATTTTAGAAGATTCTCTGTTTTAACACACCTGCCACTTTTAAGGTTAAAACACAGTGTGCGTGCCTGCGTGTGTGTGTGTGTGTGTGTGTGTGTGTGTGTGTGTGTGTGTGTGTGTGTGTGCGCAAATAGTGAAATGTATAGAGGCAACTGGCTATGAAAAGGGCACGGATCCAAGCAGCATCAGCAGGAGCCGCCTGCAGCATCCTGCAACCCAGACCACCGACCAGTGACCTTTCAACAGGACATCAGTCTGTCTGACAAAAGGGGTGTGTGTGTGTGTGTGTGTGTGTGTATTCGCGCGAGTGTGTCTATGAGCTAAGAGATAAGACTTGACTGAGTTGACTGTACAGAAATAATTTAAAAAAATGGAATTATTATGCAGAATGTGCATCAGCTGGAGCGTAACAATGCCAAATCTTACAAAAATAAGTGTATTAAACACAAAGTGCCCAGCTAAACGTGATGCTGATCGATGAGATCAGACAGTTGCTGTACGGTCCCAGAAATCAAGAAATGAAGCACATACATAGAACATGACAGCAGGTTTGTTGTGTGCCTCTGTAGACACATGTATACACTACTGCAGTCACACACACACACAACTAAAGCCCCCAAACTGAACAGCCATGCCTGCAGTAACACACTGAAACAGCACTTTTCATCATTCATAGCTGCATCTCACACTGCTGGCAAAGGAAACGCAGATTCTCCAGCTGTTAAACACGCTGTGGAGTGCTACGTTTCGGGAGGGCCGCTGACGTACTATCTGGAATAGTTTTACGTGTGGAGGAGGGGGAGTGTGTTATCACAGTGTTTCTCAGTGATTTGGGTTCTGCTGGATTCTGCCATGCTGTCTCAGATTCCAGCAGCTTTTATCTTCTCCGTATCCACCAGCAGAAATAACCCCAGGTTCAACTAATCCTGCGCGAACTGCCGTGTCAGTAAATTTTCCAACATATACTGTGGAAAAGGAGTTTGGCACTTTTTCCGAAGTATGAAAGCACTAAAAATATTTTCTGATATTCTCCGTGGCTCAAAGGAAAAGTGAAAAACTGAAAGGAGACTCTAGTATCCTGTTGGCCCTGAATGCAAGACGAGATAGGTTGGTCATGGAGACATACAGGTTCTGCATGGAATCCTGCAGCACATTTGGAATCCCAGCTACGCCCATAAATATGCTCGATTGGTGATGAATCTGGAGACTGGGCAGGCCAAGGAAATCTGCAATCTGGCAGAGACATTCCTTGGAAACCCTTGCTGAGTGGGAACATTATCCTGCTGAAAACTGCCAGTTATCGCTGAGCTGATAATGTCCCTCGTATCACTACTAGGGGTGAGCGACTGCCAGATGCAATGCTTAAAAGATAATCACACCAGCAGTTGCGACAGTGTGTCGCTCCACAGCAAAGGCAGGATTGAAGTGCTCACTACAAAGGAAACAGCTGCAGGCAGTCAAAGGCAGTCAATTGGTACCTGGCGCTGTGCAAGACGGCTGCTTCTCCAGTAGCTCTGTAGTTCCTTAATTTCCCTGAGGGAACCCTCCCAAGGGATCAATAAAGTTCTATCCTATCCTCCTATCCAATGGGTGCTGTGATACCAGGTTTACTTTTTTGTTAAAATGACCACCCTGCAGCTCTCAGTCCAGTGGTGCAGCCCGTCTCAAAGTCCATCAATTGGACAAAATGTCTTCAAGTGTGTCGCAGAGGCATCTAGCAGTTCCGATCTCTTGAGAGGTACACAACTCAAAAGTAGCCTCTGAGAGCCTTTTTATTGGGCAGTTGGGGAAACACTTTTATGCCCTCTTGTGCCAAGACTACACCTGTACTCATTTACATATCTACCCGAGTAGTTCATAAGTGTCGCACACTGTGCAGCTTTTGGAATGTTAATCAAATACTTGTGGTGGGTGTGGGTGCTATGTTCCAGTATAGTTCAACCCAGTAGCACAGCATTTTAAACTGCACTGTTATGCAGCTATTCTAAACCCTGACCTACATTTATTAAGAGTTTTTCGTGACATTTACTCAACCTGGCAACTGCTCCTATGAAAGACTCCATTCAGAAACATGGATAGGTCAGTCATAATTAACTTATTGGTCACAGATTGAAGATGTCGGGGTTACAGCATCAGTCTCAAAGTCAAATATCAGCATCGCTTCATTTTTTAGTTTACTTGACTTACAGGCTGGAGGATGAATGCCACACAGTCCCCCAGTAGACCATCACTCTCACCTGCCACACAGTGCCAACTAGAACATCACACCTACACACCTCCAACAGAGTACACCAACTGAACCTCTCAGCCCTCTGGAAATGTGCTGAAGCTGGAACTCTCCAGCCCAGCGAGCCATTTGAAATGAAAGCTCATGGAAACCATGATCTGTCATTTATAGAATAACCCACTATGACACTTCCATGATAACAGGCCTTATACTGGGATGCATTCACTCTAATTTACATAGAATATTACACTGTTGTACAGTGTACATGAACACCATGGCAGACTAGTCCTTCATACAACATGATGCGAATATGCTGGCTCAATCCACTTTCTCACTCTAACTGGGAATAGTGGTCAGGTTACTGTGTGCAGGAGTATTTTCAGTGGCAGGAATGTCACTGGCATGACATTAACATGCCCTTCCCATTAATGTGCCAGCGACACACTACTACAGTGTTGGCGTGCTGATCACCAGCCTCCTCCAACATCACAACTGCCTGTGCTTTGGCACAGGTCTCAGTAATTTCACTGCTATTTATTTAAAGCTTTAGAATTCTAAACAAACTTTATGGGATGTCTTTGTAGTTTGACGTACTTTCATTCACCACAACATCAGAAAATGATCTGTATGAGACAGTCACACATACCAGATGTTGTTTTTGAAGATCCTAGACTACTCAAATTTGTCTTCATTTAAAATGTAAAAATTAACAGAATTAAAATATTTGTATGAATTTGACCATTTTTTTGATGAAAGAAATTTCTTGCACTTTTTGTGTTTTGGACCAAAACACTTATATCTCAGAAATCCGGTTTGATTTTGATCATCCAGAGTGTTTTTGGGCTGAAAGCGGAGGAAGATTGATGAGATATTTGTAATGATTAGACTGAGAATGAAATTTCTAATAATAAGCTTTTTAAAATCCTTTAAAGCTCTTTTAGATGTAGCAGAATTATCCCGTCTCAGGAGTTTAATTCTGAAATTTATGTGAGAAAATACCTCCCTTCTCATTTTCCTTTGCAACCAAATATCTGGGTCAGTGACTCAGAGTGGGCTCATTAACTCCACCCCTTTCACTGATCAGTCAGAGTCAGCATGCAGGTTGAGCATGTACATGTGGGCAGAGCAGTAAACATGCACTGGAAGCTGCTTTGACATTTAAACTGGGTTTTAATCCAGTTGGAGTGAATTTGAGCTGTTTTCTGAGCCGGATTACTCACTGATAATTCATCACACATGGATGAGAACATGGCTGAAGATGAAGCTTAGAATACTGACATATAACAGCCCACAAAATGCAGATCTCGGGTTCGAAGGGTTAAGGTTTCCAAACACCAATGGTCGAAAGCATGGAATTATTTGAAATAAGAACATAGTGGTGCATAGTATTGATGGCAGACCACACTGCAACACCAGTGAAGAAGACACACAGGTGTCATTCTGGGTGATGGAAGTACAGTTTGTTGTTGACAAAAAAAAACAGTTGATTTTCATGGAGGGAAAATTAGTTGTTTCGATTAGTCGACTAATCGACAAAATCATTAGTAACAGCCACAGGGATTGTACTGACAATCTGCTATAAAACACATTGTAAATGCTTGGGTCCAGTGTTTGAGTCTTAGATGTACTATGTCAGCTCATCTCAGGAAAGATACCTGGGCAGAGCGTGATGCATAGCATGCTGTGTTCCTGATGAAATGCTCACCTGTGATGACAGTTCACAGAGCAACACACACAGCATCCCAGAATGGATGCATCAGGCAGATTTGGGCTCAGAGATCTCCCACAAATACACACACAGGGATCTGGAGCTAGCTGAGATATCAGGCATACATACACGTCGCTGCTGTCCAATGAAAATGAAGTATCCGCCCCAATAGAAATGCTCTTACATGAGTAAAATATGCTTATTTTACATTGATTTCCATTCAAAGTTAAGAGCATTCTTACCTCCTCCTGTAAAACTGCAATTCTGGAGATACAGGTTTTTGATTGGAAAGCAGCGATGTGTGTATTTGTCTATTGGTCAAGTTAATCAGATCAATAAATGAGTCGAGGTCATGATGACTGAGAGGAGAGTCGGACAGTGCATTATTAGCCTGTTTTTAATCAATTGCATCATTTCAGAGACTCTAAAGAAGCACTGCACTGCTTTCCTACCTGATCTTCAACACTGTACATGCAGTATATCTGCATGGACAACACCTTCAATGTGTCTCTCAAGGATTTCACATATTTCTGAAGATACAGACAATGTAGACTAAGGCTTAAAACACACGGCAGCAGAGAAGAGAAAAATCAAAACAGCTCCTAAACAGAACTGAGGTTTGAGGGTTATAACCTTATTCAAAATCATTTTTAGTCCAGAATCTCTAGATCTAGAGCAGACGCAGATAAACAGCGCTTTAGAGAATGTTCGGCCTTCTAAAGCCCTATTCGCTCAGGACTGCTTTCACATGGAAGTCAGTTTCCGTCATTTCAGCTAAAAATCCCAGACCAGACTCTTTTACCTCCTGTAAAGCAGACTAAAAATAAGCTCAGGGTCTATTAGTCCCTTGCGAATCAAGATAAATATTCCACCATATCCTATGGATGAGTTCAATCCCATCTCCAGCGAACCCAGTTTAACATCTCTGAGCACTGATTTGGAGACGTGTTTATTTTAATATTCATGGAAAACAATGCCTTCTTCTTTTGCATAGTATTGTTAATTGATATTGCAAATGATATTTATAGCTGAGTCTTCTCAGAGGTTTTCTCTGCACTGGTCGTCTCTCCATCGTCTCTTCCGTACATGCCTGAACTCTCAGCAGTGTTGAGAAAGAACTGGCCAAACTTTACACAAACCAATCACTAAAATATATTTTTTTTGCGGTCAAATGCTCCAAATGTTAGTACCAAAGAGAGCTTTGTGTGTTTTTCTTTCCTTATTTCCAATTTTCTAAGCTGCAGGGTTGAGAGGGCCTAAATTGAACTGTATCTGTACACTTGAGAGCTATTCACTGCTCATTAGCCACGGGTACTGAGCCTCATCCCAATGTGAGATTGAACAGCTGTCTCGTCTCGCCTCGAATTCATCTCCCCGCTCAGCCAAGGAGCAGAGAGACACACACCACATCACCCCCGATTCATCAGGCCTGCTGCACAGACATCGTCCCTGTCCCCACAGCCCCCCACACACACACACACACACACACAATCTACTCTAAATATGAAATCAAACCAAAGCACACCCATACAATTACAGCTATTCAACACAACAAGCACAAGAGGCTGAAAAAGGCAATTAGATGCTCTCATAAAAGACAGAGGATGACACGCAATGCAACATCTCATGACATCTCGCAGCGCAAAACAGTGACCATCTGTGGGATGGCTCCAGCAAATTCAGGTAACAAATAGTAGAGACTAAACGGAGAGATGATCAGCTGATCAAGCCACTACAATCATTTTAGGCATGTCACTTTCAGTTGTGATAGCAAACCTTCTGTTTATGTAAATGAATCAAGTGGAATAATAAACCAGCCATTAGGGGTGTAGTTTGTGCACTTCTGGTGCCGGTCGCAAGCCTGATAGATGGTGAGGGTTGTGTCAGGAAGGGCATCCGGCATAAAACTTGTGCCAAAACTATAATGCGGATCATAAATATGATGATCCGCTGTGGCGACCCCTAAAGGGAGCAGCCGAAAGAAGAAGAAGAAACTAGTGGAATAATAATAAATAAAACTGTTTACACCTTTATAGGAAGCATATAATACAAAACACCCAATCCATTCTATCAGACATTCTGACCAAAGCTGAGTTCATTCTTCACATATTCTCAATCTAGTTCACTTTAAACAAGCTGCTTTTAGATTCTATGCATTTTTGGGATTTTTATTTGCAAAGTCAAACTCTACATTAACTCTATAAGGTTCTATATGAGTCCATCAGCTCTTAGGACAAGAAGGTTCTAACTGCATTTGACCTGCATTTACAGATCAGATTAGGCCACATTTTGAATGTCTGTCATTTTCACGCATGAATGAGACTCGTTCCACATATCAGTTTTGCTCTTTACAATACGAAAATCTTTCAAACGTAACCTGCTCATATTTCTGATAGAACCTCACAGTTCCAAGGGGACGCACTGCCCTTGTTCCTGTGCAGGAAACAACCGAGTCCTTCAGCAACCCTGTTACTCAAATATCCATTTTAGCTAACCCAGCTTGTGCTCCATTCTCCACACAGTTAAAGAGCACAGTGCAGAAGACGTCCCAGTGAAACTGCCCGAGAGAGCTCAGGGTCAATAAACAAATAGGATTGGACAGTAAATTAAAGGTTGTGGCGCAAAGGAGTGAATAATGGGGTAAAGAGTCAAAGGATCAGAAGGTTCTGACTGTTTACTTACCAGGTCGTGGTTGGTTGAGTTTGAGTCGTCCTCAGGAAAGGGGATGTAGACAGCTAAGGCCATGCAATTGGCAAAAATAGCAATTAATATAAAGATATCAAATGGCCTGAAAAAACACTGTTAAGGAACACACACATCATCAGACATCAGATCAAAACGACTTGTTCAGAAGCAGCAGCTTTAGTATTAAATCTCAAAGACAAACATGCAATAAGCAAACAGTGCTTTACAGAAATCTAATAAACGCCCTTAACGTCTGATTATCTAACAAGTAGTGTCTGTTTAGAGACATAAATCGTCTCCATAGTGTGCGTGAGATGATGTGAGGGGGCCGAGGGGAGCAGAGTTAAGGAGGAGCTGATAGCAGGGGCTGGAGCTGAGTGAGGGAGCGGATAAACGTTTATTTTTTTGCTTCTTTGTTTTTTATAAACGTTACTTTAAAATTCTTTATAAATGAAACTGCCTTTGGCCATATCGCGCTCTGTTTATATCCTGATACAGATATCAAAATATCACCCAGCCCTACCATTAAGAGTGAATAATACAATAAAAAAAATGTCACAGTCATGTGAAAATACATGAATTTTCAGCAGAAGTCACCAGAGAACAGCTCAAATTTTTGTTTTTTTATCAAGCAGCAAAAAAGTGGAAACATTAAATTAAATTTGAAAACACTTAGTAAAAAAGAACGGAATTGGCAGGTGTCCCAATACTTTGGTCCATATAATGTAGGTTAGTTATTATTCTTGTTGTGAGTTATAGGTACATAACTACACTGTGTACTTAGTAATGCATATTATTGCCTTAATTAGTATGAATTATTAATTGGTTGAGGAACCAGGTTTACTATTGTTGTAAGTGTTGTTAATGTACCTTTATTGTGACGTGTATCCAGATTATAAAACATTAAACACATTATTAAACAGCCATTTCTAAACGAAATAAACGAGTCCAGAATGTCTCATTATAGAAACGGTTATTAAATTAGTTTTCCTTCCGTATTAATCAGCTGCACATCTTTTTTCTCTTTTTTTATATAGAAAGACATTCAAGCAAATATTCAAATTCCAAATATTTCAAAAGTAATTCTCATACATCTCAAATAATAATGTGTTGATAATTTCATACAGATTTTAAACCCATTACACACTGACTTTTGACTGTTTACACCTAAAAAAAATCCAGAATCTCAGATTATAAGAAAATTTCATACCAATTTTGACTAAATAACTAATCACACAGTATCATTATTGAAACTAAAGAAAGCTTGAAATAGATTACGTCACATTTAAGGATTATAACATGTGACCGTTTAACTTTGTGACTGAAATTATGACCAAAAACAATCACAAAATGATTATCAATCAATTCTGACAAACATCTGACCTTTTAATCAGTGATGCCGAGTCTTGGCTACAAGTTCACACACATTCACTGAAGCAGCTGAATCTCTTCCAACACAAGGACGTGCTGGACATCATTGATACACGTTTAAAACTGGGTTATCAGCTACTTATCAGCTCCAAACTTTGAGTCGCCAACTTTAAATAGACTAGTGTTCCTGCAGAGAGCTACAAGCTGCTCTTTCCAATCCTCGTGTAAAGACATGCAGAGACCTGTATGAAGGCAGTGTCAGGCTTAAGTCATTTTACCCTTTAAAGTCACCATAGATAGAAAAGCTCTGATCAAAGGTACAGGGGCCTCTTTCCCACTGCAGGGCCTAAAGGCCCACGTCTTATCGTTGTGAGCTGGTTGCGGTTTCTTTATCCATTTGCGGTGCTGTTAAAGGACGACCAGAATGTGCACAGCATCCTCTAGCTGCTGTCATCGGCTGCATCTAATCCTGCATCGTGTAAACCGCCTCAATAAATCACACTCGTCTAAAAACAAGTCAAAGGGGCCGTGTTATAGATGTAGCTTGCAGTCAAAGAACGTTTGAGTCTAATTTGTTGAACTAGATAACCACGCTGAGAAAACCAGACTCAGGATTGTTTGCAAGAGTTCCAGTTATCCTCCGTGCTCAGAACCCCGGGCCCTGCAGTGGAATCCAGGCCATAGAGGGCGCCAGTGTTTTTCTCATTTGGGAATCGTTCAATGTACGATGACGGGGAATCCATCGTCATGAGAGCAGAGCTGCGAACAGTTCTGCACTTTAATAACTCACCACGAATCTGACATAGACTAGATCAGACATTTTGATACGAAGACATTTAAGAAGATTCTTCTGAAGATATTGGTGAACAAGGCCCACCGAGCCTCACATCTATGTTTTAATGAAGCACGAAGTAACTGCAGATCTAATCTAAACAGAATCTGATCCATCTTTCAATTTTATGAAAGGAAAATCGAGTCAATGCAGGTATATTGTATTAAACACTGCTGATCCTACAACGACTGAAACGTAAAATGGTTTTTGTGTTGTTTGAAGAAAAAAGATGTGAGACCGCACTGCCTCTGGACCACTTCATGCAGACTTGGGGTAGATGTCAAACCTGTAAACATTAAGCAAGATGTTCCATGTTGCTGAAGCCAAAGGCACCTTAGACAGCACCGCCTTCTGGCTGTACATAAAGGATACTTCCACTCCACAACACTGATGCACGCCCGGCGAATAGGATTGTTCAGGTTAAGGCAGAACAATGCTCTCTGTGGCCGAGTATTGGCCGAGCTGCCCTGCTTCTTGCTCTTGGCATACTGCTGCCTCTTCTTCTGTGCCAGGGAGCCCACCGGCACCACCGTCGAGGGAGGTGGGGCCGCCGGGGCGGTGGCCGCTGCAGCAGGCGGGGCTGTGGGCGGTGCAGGGCCGTTGGCGCTCATGGTGCCGGTGAGGGCCGGAGCGGAACATCCACCAATATGGGCCTCCCAGAAGAGAGGGCAGAAGGACGGAGGTGAGGGCAGGAACAGGGGCGCCGGGGCAGGTCAGTATCACCAACAGCCTGGCAGATCACCAGAAACAGGAACGTTGGTGCTGCTGGCATAATTTGCCTCTGGAAAGAAGAGATAAAAATCAGTAAAACAGAGAAAAATCATTTCAAAGTATTTTAATTAAGAATAAATATCATTCAGTGCGGATAGAAGGAGCAGAGAGCCATCATCAGAGGCAGATTCCCCCCCAACATCCCCGATTTTACCCCAGTATTCCACACACAGAGGGCAATATTAAGATCATAACAGGTTAGATCGCTGACTTCATTCCGAACCTACACAACCTCACACATCTTTTGGAAGAATCCAGAACGCGGGGCATGAGAAGAGATCTAAGCAGAAACATGTAAAGGAAAGACGCTGAGAGACAGAGACGGAGAGTGTCAGGGAAGTTTGTAGGAGGCAATATGATTTCCTAAACCATTCCACCACATTATGCAACAATGTGGGAGTCGAACTTTACACGCTGAGTCTTTCGGTCTGAAGGTTGGCATTCATTACCAGCAAGCATGCACATTCAAAAAGAAGCGTCCATGAAGGGCACCACAATCAAACCGAACTAAAACACAACAACTGTAGTGTCTTCTGCTGCATCGGAGATCAGACGCGGCAGTGAATGAGGTCAGGAATGGGTTCTTCCTGAACTGCTGAACAGGACACTTATTTCACTGAATTCCATCTTAAATATTGTGTGCGCTCATTCCTTCAGAGAGCTGTTCATCTCACGTCATTTGTACATCTGTGCAGCTTGTCATCTTTATAGAATAACATAAAAAGTTTGACTTTTTTATTAGTAGATGAAGATCTTAATAGTGCATCTAATTACATACATACAGAGGTTTCATGGCTAAATCGGAGCAGCCTGGTGTCCAATTTTCATTAATTGCACCAGTAAGAGCAGAGTGTGAAGGTTCAATTAGCAGGTAAGAGCACAGTTTTGCTCAATATATTGCAATGAACACAACATTATGGGGGACAAACCAGAGTTCAAAAGAGGACAAATTGTTGGTGCACATCTTGCTGGCGCATCTGTGACCAAGACAGCAAGTCTTTGTGATGTATCAAGAGCCACGGTATCCAGGGTAACATCAGCACCACCAAGAAGGACCAACCACATACAACAGGATTAACTGTGGACTCAAGAGGAAGCTGTCTGAAAGGGATGTTGGGGTGCAAACCCGGATTGTATCCAAAAAATGTCATTCCCAAGACGAACTGACGCTGTATTGGCTGCAAAAGGAGGCCCTAGTTCACCAAACTGATAAAATATTGTGGTCTAAAACCAGGTGTTTCAGTTTCATTGACCAACCCCTGTATGTAATCTGACTGGCCAGAGCAGGACTAGGATGCATAATCTAATTCCAACATCCGCTAACAGAACTGTTCTTAATGAAGGAAATGTTTTTTTTGAACGGGTTCAGGACAACCAGAATGGAGGTCATTTACTAGCTTTGCTTGGAACAAAAAAACGTTCCAATCAGTTGCATTACAAAACACTCATTGTCAATAAAATAGTTGCACCCAGAAGGAAGTGTGGGATTGCAGTGCTATTGGGGCAAAAGTTAAAGATGATCAAGATCAATAAATGATGATCTATCTAGATTTATCTGATCAATATTTATTGATCTACTCATACAGAAGTCGTGTCTCTCAGTACGGCGTCGGGTTTAACGCAACATGCCAGACGTCTCAGCATGGAGTTGTAGAGGTTCCTAAAGGTGTCCTGAGATCATCCATCTCATGCAGCTTGAATTTTCTCACTCAGTTCTGCAGATTGTGTGGTAGGGGTGGTGCTGACCACAGTGCCCTTATTTGTTGGTTGTCTCCGTCGCAGTACAGTGACTCCATGACAGTCTGGCACAAGACCATTGCAGTCTTTGGAAGTTGGCGTAAGTTTGGAAGTCTGCATGCATGTAGTCCTGCATTGTGCAGTGGTCTTCCGATGGTCCTGACTCAGCGAATGTCCGCAACAGTGCTGTCAGGTAATACAACAGTTCTCCCTCGCTCTGAGTCTCCCAGATCCTTCACGTCGCTGCTTCTTTCCCCTGCTTCCATCCACGTGATTTCTTGAGGGAAATTATTGTGATTGCAGCAACACAGAGAGAGATTAGTCAGGAATGTATTCTTGAGCATTCCTTCAAAACCAAACTCCGTGCCGTGGAGTGAGAGGGTCTGGAGTCCACAGATGGACTTCTAGACTTGCGGTCCTGCAGTGGCAGACTGTGAGTTTCCCCCTCACTCTGGAAAACATATGAGGAGGCCAGCAGCACAGCACTGTGATCTCCCAGACACACTGGCTGTGAGAACAGTGAGAAACACTGTTGGTGGAAGTCACCCTGGTATTACATTCTACCCAGCAATGTTTTAACCAGTTCTTTAATTGTAATACAGATCAGGATGTGGATAACGAAGGCTTCCTCGTATTAGAAACCGAACAATTATTAAGCCAATCTGAGCAAAAGTAGGTCAATCAGAAGCTACAGAGCTCAAATACACTGAGACAATGATTCACAATTACAATAATAGGCTTACCATGAGCAGGCACATTTTGGACCCAGCTCATTAAGGGCTTGACAACTGACCTATCCACGCTCAGCTCACAAAAATGCCCCGAGCAACCCTTGAGGTTCGGCAAGCTTTACAGAACCCATTTTTCATTCTGCTCCTGTTCTGATTCCCAACATCACACAAAGTTGGGTCGCAAAAATGATCAAAGATGAATCGAAACTGACGCATCTTATCGATGGAATCTTGCCCATGTTCAATTAATCATGGTACTGATTTCTGTACTGAGGCCACTTCACTCAAAGTGGGCATGAATTCACACACCAAAAAACTGGACCAGATCTGGACCACATCTACCTCAACAGCGTGACCTTCTGCAATCGTCCAACACAAACTTACAATCAGAAATGAAAGTATGTGGACAAATTTCAAGGTGAAATTGATTTGTTTGTATCTTTTCCCACATCTCAACGTTTGCATATTAAAACTGGGCCTTATGACCAAAAAAACGTACATCTTCATAGGCGTAAAACGACTGATATAATGTACGATATGATGAAAAGCTATATGAGAGTCAGGTTAAAGTATCTGTATTTATTTGTAATAAATAATCAGAAGTAAAATAAATATTTTGAACAATCATTTCACAGACCGACTGCACAAGACTATGTTGTTTCAAATGGTGAAATGATGCTTTAATTGCGATGCTTCTGCGTCACGGTTCTCACAAAACCGGACTCATAAACGCCATCCCTGCAGGAATCAGATCATTTCCTCAAAAGCAGCAGTTAAATCGCACACAGATGGTCTCCTGCATATCAGGGGCTTTTTTACAGTAGGAGCGTTTAATTGATCTTGTGTAAAACAGTTTGTGATATATGGATATTGACTATATAATACCCAGCCCTATAACACGTACGTGGGCAAAGCATGAACTGTCAGCTGTAAAATAAACTCTGAAATGTCAAATTCGAGAAAACACACAAAGATCTAAGGGCTGCTGTTTGTGCATGAAGCTGAAAGACCAGAAGCAGAGCGGCCAGTCTTTCAGTCTACATTACAAATAGAGGAGGAACGGTCAATCCCTGTGATGAGAACGATGAGATCAGCTTGATGCTACATTATTTCCTGCTGCCTTGGCCAGTTTGGAAGCTGGTGAATAACTGGGGAGATGCTTTAAAGTCCCAGAACAGGTGACCTACTGAAGGCTGGTCTGTGCTAAATGGATGAAGGCCTCCTCAAAGGCAGATTAGTCCTCTGCTGAAACGAAGGCAATCTATGGAAACAGAAAGCGTGTGCAGTCTGTGTGTTTATATCCCAGCATATGAATCCAATCCATTCCTGTAACACATCGATCCTGAAACACTGAGTGAAGGGATGTCGAAAGGCGGCCGGTTTGATTCCCTGAACTGGCAGGTCATGACTGAAGTGCCCCTTGAGCAAGACACTGCTCCTCGGCCACCACAGAGAGGGCTGCCCACCACTCCGGGCATGTGTGCTCACTGCCCCCTAGTGTGTGAATTCACTAGTGTGTGTGGACGGGTTAAATGCAGAGGATCAGCTCCCGTGTGCAGCACAGTGGGTCTCTGAGCACCTTCACCTTTATTTATTTACACCTATTTCATTTACGAACCAATAAAAATATTAAACATGGTACTGTATAACTTTAGGCCTTAAACAACCACGTTAACTGGACAATAATCTTGCACACTAGTAGTACTTCCACAAATAACACGCTTATTATGGCTAATTATCACTAAAGTAGCCATCACTGCAACTATCAGACTACAGTCGTAGTTCCTAAACAGTATATCTTGAGATTAATTACGGAATAATATTAATGAAGCTTTTTACTAAATAATCCCTTTTAAGATGAATTGTTGAATATTATTCTCAGATTTTAGTAGCAGTTACTCAAAAGCATGTCTTATTAAAACGAATAACCTCAATTAACGGAGTCGAACTCCAACACAGATACCAAACGAAAACTTGTTCGGCCCACTCGTTAACGTCTTCATTTAAAATAAGAGACTGCTTAGTGCTGAAGCTCAGACGACCCACCAAAGGGCCTGTCCTGAGCCAAAGCCTCCCCCCTTAAATCCTAGATTCAATATTCCGATATTGATCAGAACACAGAAACTGCTGTGGGTTATTTCTATTTTAGGGTCGACGGACGTATTAAAATTACATTACCCTAGTCCAGTTATTTCTGAGGCACATTTTAAAGACTATAAATACAGATCAAACACCACAAACCTCTGAATAACCAGAACCAAATGGACA
Organism: Acestrorhynchus altus; assembly: GCA_034509495.1. Classification (NCBI taxonomy): domain Eukaryota; kingdom Metazoa; phylum Chordata; class Actinopteri; order Characiformes; family Acestrorhynchidae; genus Acestrorhynchus; species Acestrorhynchus altus. The sequence goes on along the minus strand of CM067521.1, from coordinate 3,765,375 downwards.
AAATCTAACAATCAGATGATTTAACTGAATCAAATAAAACATGGACATAAAATCACAGGTAGAACAGCATTTAAGAGGAAATCAGAGGCAGCTGGTCCACGGTTTTGGGTCAGCTGCAGAGAAAGCTCAGCTGACATTTTAGCGGAGTGGTCAATAGCAGCTGATTAGAAGATCTTTAAACACGTGAGGTTGAATACGGACTGAGGAGAACCCCGTTTAAAGCTTTAGAAACCAAAATCTTAAACGTAATTCTGAATTTTACTGGTAACCAGTGAAGGGAAGCCAATCCAGGTGTTATATTTGGACCTACAGACATTCTTTTAAACAAAGGCACACTCTCTGCATGTGTGTTAAACCACACACACACACACACACACACACACACACACACACACACGCTGTCACAGGCTTCAGAAATATTGCAGAGGATGACATGACAAGAGCTCAAAAACCCAAGGAGAAAAGAGCCGAGCATCCATGGCTGTCACTCCAATAAATCAGCTGCTCCAAAACGCAAAACGGCGCGAGTCCTTGGACAGCGAGGCCTGAGCAGAGAAACAGGGTCACCCACCTCCTCCTTCACACACCATACAGGGAGCCCTCCGTACACACACACACACATTCAACTCTGTGGACGAGCAGCTACACACACCCAACTAAAGCATGTAAATATTGCACTGGGCCACTTCTGAGAACCTAATAGAACCTACTGTTCTGTTTGTTTTATTCTGAAACATCTAGTCCTTGGGCAGCGAGGCCTGAGCAGAGGAAACAGGGTCATATCACCCACATGTTCCTTCACACCGTCTAACAGAGTACTAGATCTGCAGCACTGCACACACAGCTCTGAGCACCAGAAAGACCCAATTACCATAGGTGCTATATTTTCCTCTCTCTCTCTCTCTCTCTCTCTCTCTCTCTCTCTCTCTCTCCCTGTGTCTCTCTCAGTGTCTGTCTCTCTCTCTACCTCTCAGAGTCTCTCTCTCCCTCTCTCTCTCTCTTTGTGTCTCTCTCAGTGTCTGTCTCTCCTCTGTCTGCTCTCTCTCTCTCCACCCCAGTCTCTCTCTCTATCTCTGTGTGTGTGTCCCTGTGTGTGTCTCTCTCACCCTCTTCTGTGTGTGTGTGTGTGTCTCTCAGTCTCTGTGTGTGTGTCTCTTCTGTAGTCTCTTTCTCTTCTGTGTGTGTGTGTGTGTGTGTCTCTCTCTCTCTCTCTCTCTGTGTGTGTCTCTCTCAGTGTCTCTCTCTCTCTGTCCAGTCTCTCTGCATGTCTCATTTGTGTCTGTTTCTGTGTGTGTGTGTGTGTGTCTCTGTCTGTCTATGTGTGTGTCTGTTTGTGTGTGTGTGTGTGTCTGTGTGTGTCTGTGCGTTTGTGTCTAAGTGTGTCTCTTTCTGTGTCTATTTGTCTCTCTGCATGTCTCTATCATCTCTCTGTGTCTTCTCTCTCTCTCTGTGTCTCCGTGTGTCTCTCACTTTCTCTCTGTCTCTCTCTCTGTCTCTGTGTCTCTCTACGCTCTCTCTCTCTGTGTCTCTCTGTCTCTCTCTTCTCTGTGTGTCTCTCTCTCTGTGTCTCCTGTCTCTGTCTCTCTGCATCTCTCTCTCTTGTCCCTCTGTATGCCCTCTCTGTGTCTCTCTGTCTCTCTGTGTTTCTGTGTCTCTCTCTGTGTCTCTCTCTGTTTCTCTGTGTGTGTCTGTGTGTGTTTGGACGTCTATGTGAATGGAGCAGAGAGGACTGTGATGATGCAGACAGTTAGTGACATTCCCAAAAGGGATTCGTGACACTTCAACCATAACCTTCTCCTCATAACAGCACACACTCACCACACTCACCATACGCACACTCACTATACACACTCACCATACGCACACTCACTATACACACTCACCACACTCATCACACGCAGACACCACTGTACACACTCACCATACGCACACACCACCATACGCACACTCACTATACACACTCACCACACTCACCATACGCACTCACCACATGCACACTCACCACACTCACCATATGCACACTCACCACACACACACTAACCATACAATATACTCCACACTCACCTCATACACATTCACATTCACCATTCACACACTCACAACACTCACTCACTCACCACACCCACACACACACTCACTGTCAACAAACACACTCACTCACTGTTAACACACTCACCACACTCACTGTCAACACACTCACCACACTCACTGTCAACACACACTCACCCATTCACTGTCAACACACTCACTCACTGTCAACACACACTCACCACACTCACTGTCAACACACACTCACTCACCATACTCAACTGTCAACACACACACTCACTCACTGTCAACACACACTCACTCACCACACTCACTGTCAACACACACACTCACTCACTGTCAACACACACTCACTGACCACACTCACTGTCAACACACACTCACTCACCAGTCACTAACACACACACACACACACACACTGTCAACACACACTCACTCACTATCAACACACACTCTCACTGTCAACACACACTCACTCACCACACTCACTATCAACACACACACACACTCACTAACACACACACACACACACTGTCAACACACTCACTAAACACTAACTGTTAACACACACACTCACTGTCAACACACACACACTCACCGTCAACACACACTCACACTCACACTCACTGTCAACACACACACGCTCACCACACTCACTCTCAACACACATACAAACCACACTCACAAACTATCAACACACACATACACAGTCTACACACACTCACTCATCGCACACACAGTCACTCATCACATTCACTGTCAAAACACACTCACTGTCAACATACACACACACTCACTACACTCACACAAACTGTCAATACACACATTCACAGTCAAGACACACAAACTCACCACACTCACTGTCAACACACACACACACACACTCACTACACTCACACAAACTGTCAACACACACACTCACAGTCAAGACACACACACTCACCATCAACACACACACACACACACTCACCGCACTCACTGTCAACACACACACACACACTCCCTCACTCACCGTCAATACACAGAATCACCACAAACACACTCACTGTCAACATACACAGTCAACACACACACACACAATGCCAACACTCACTCTCAACTCACGCACATACACCATACACAACACACTCCCACACCAAACACACACATTCACCATACACATACACACCACACATACACACACCAAACACACACACCATATACACACACCCACACACACATACACACCATACACACACACACATACACACCATACACACACACACACACACACACACACACATACACACCACACACACACACACACACACACACACATACACACCATATACACACACACACACACACATACACACCAAACACATACATTCACACACACTAATGAAAGAATGTGGATGGAGATGCTAATCGGTGTTGTGGATGAGGAAGATAACGGTCGCTGTAACGGTCGCTTAACCGAGCGGCTGCTGTAACGGTCAGGACTGTGCGGCAGAGGCAGAAATAGAGATAGAGATAGAGACAGAAATAGAAATAGAGGCAGGGACAGAGATAAAGCAGGGATAGAAATAGAGGCAGGGATAGAGATAGAGGCAGGGATAGAGATAGAGGCAGGGATAGAAATAGAGGCAGGGACAGAGATAGAGGCAGAAATAGAAATAGAGGCAGGGACAGAGATAAAGCAGGGATAGAAACAGAGGCAGAAATAGAGATAGAGGCAGGGACAGAGATAAAGCAGGGATAGAAACAGAGGCAGGGATAGAGATAGAGGCAGGGATAGAGATAGAGGCAGGGATAGAAATAGAGGCAGGGATAGAGATAGAGGCAGGGATAGAGATAGAGGCAGGGATAGAAATAGAGGCAGAAATAGAAATAGAGGCAGGGATAGAGATAGAGGCAGGGATAGAGATAGAGGCAGGGATAGAGATAGAGGCAGAAGCTAAGCTAACATCGTTACTTACATGTGAAACTGAAGCAGGGCCGCGTCCCAATCCGCTCTCACTGCTGAGGGCGCCTCAGTAGCGGCTGCGCTGCGGCCGCGTCCCAATCCGAGCAGCGTCGCACTGATCGATAGTGTCGGCGAGGCTCCCTCCGCGCGGAGGGGCAGTGAGGGACAGTGAGGTTTGGGACGCGGCCGAGCCGTAAAGTCTGTACCTGGTCTGAGGGTCTCCTCCGCGCAGCTCCGCTCTACATCCAGCACAAACGACCGGTCCGCGCTGAGGGGCAGTGAGGGGGGCAGTAAGGGGCAGTGAGGGCACTCACACACACACGCAGGAGCGCGCGCGCGCGTGCACTAATTAAAGCGGTCCATGTTCCTGGCGCAGGGAGCGCGCTGTGACCGCGGACGCGCGCAAAGCAGCATCTCTGTGTGTGTGCGCGCGCGCGTGTGCGTGTGTGTGTCCGTGTGCGTAAGGGCGTCTGCGCGCGCGCCCTCCTCTGTCCTGCCCCGCGCCTGAACGACCCTCCAACACCCCCTACACATCCGGGCACTGCGCTGTACAGCAGACTGAACCATCAATCTCTCTCTGTCTCTCTCTCTCTCTCTCTCTCTCTCTCTCTCTCTCTCTCTCTGTCTTTCTCTCTGTCTTTCTCTCTCTCCTTCTCTCACTCTTTCTCTCTCTCCTCTCACTCTTTCTCTCTCTCTCTCTCTCTCTCTTTCTCTGTTGTGTGCTTGAACGTATCTTATAAAGAACATAAATAATATTGTCTGATCGTTTGTGATTTTTGTGCCTGTGCTAAAAATATCTCCTGCATGCACACACACTGTACGTGTGTGTGTGTGTGTGTGTGTGTGTGTGTGTGTGTGTGTGTGTGTGGTTTGATTTCTATCTTGATCTCCTGCAGTCTGTATGTTTTGTTTCAGGATTTTGAGTACAGGATCCTGTAAAGACTGATTATGTGCTCTGGGTTCAGTCGTGCAGGTAAGATACCAACTGAGTCATTAAAAGAAAATTCATATGTAAACGGATCAATAACACATATTTATGGTATGAAGCAATAAAGCAAGCAGTTTTTTGCAGAGGCCCAATCAGTGCAGCCCTGCTTTAAACGCCCCCCTATAGAAGGGTCTTAGAGCAAATGGTTATGAATACACTGCCTGAGACTGAGACTCAGTTCAGCAGAGCTTTGAGAAGACGTTCGGCCTAAAATGAGACTGTAATGGAGAAAAAGGAAAGGGAATGTTTCAAACATGCCACTATTTTATCATCATCAACATTCCATATGAAGGTCAGATGTGCAGGTTCGCTGGTGGGCTTGGGTGGTGGTGGTTAAGTCATGGAGACTGACTCCTGATCAAGCAGATTTCACCCCAGACCCCCACTCTGAGTGTTTACATAGCAGACACTGAATTATGCAGAAATGAGAGGTGTTTAAACGGAGTGTATACCTATTATGAATGTGATGGAGGGAAGTGCTTCTCTCTCTCTCTCTCTCTCTCTCTCTCTCTCTCTCTCTCTCTCTCTCTCTCTGAGTCAGCCTGCTGTGACCGAGCCAAAGAGGAAATAAAAGCGACGTAAAAAGCAAAGCCGTCGAATTGTAAATAATCTGCACAAAAATGAGGATGGACAGCCGCAGGCAGAGGGGGGCAGTGTGTGTGTGTGTGTGTGTGTGTGTGTGTGTGTGTGTGTGTGTGTGTGTAATAGTGTCACAGCAGAGATCAGCAGTTCTCTGCACCACTAGCCTGTGTGAGTGTGGAGCCAGTTTGGTGAAGCAGCAAGTAAATATTCCAAACTCACAAAGTAGCATCTAATCTGTGCTCATGTGACCAAGCCTCAGTACTGACCACAACGTCATCCTCACATCCACCACACATTACAATCTAATCTTCATATTCAGATTTCATATTCAGCTCATACATTTGCAGCCTATAACCAAGAGTTTCCTGAGAGGCCTTCTGATGTCCGTTCAGCTGTCAGTACACAGCATGGAGCTGTGGAGCAATGGAGCTGTGATCTCTGGAATGATGGAGCTCCATCCAGCACTTTTGGGATGAGTTGGGGATTTGAGGACCAAGGTGGGGGTAGTGATCATCCAACATCCTGAGCTCACTAACTCTTGCTCTTTTCACTGAATGCAAACAGATCCTCACAGCAATGATCCAGAATCTAGTAGAACGTCTTCCCTGGACTGTAGAGACAGTTACTCCAACAAAATCAGGATGAATTCTTTTTAATACCCTTGAATTCAGAAGACACGATGAATGAGCAGGTGTCCCAATACTTTTGTCTTTGACCACACAGCTCAGTGGATTCGGGAGCTGCTTCCCACGTTAAGGACCAACAATACTGGATGTTGGTTTATGGAATGTTCTCCATGATCATTTAAGGGCTCCATAGTCAAGTGAGTTAGGGACTTAAAACCTTTTAAAAATAAAAATAATCATTTTTATTAGATTTTCATTGTTGTTTCTCATTATTATTATTATTATTATTATTATTATTATTATTATTATAAACAAGAGACATCATATAATGCAATTAAAACCACAGACTCCCAGTCTAGAAATATTAAATTTGATGGACTGGTTTTCTTTATAAATCAGCCTTTCAGTTCATAGTCCGTTGATGTTCAGCCTTGCTTACTGAAAAACTCACTGGCAGCTGTTCATAAAGCATAAAATCATATTTCTTATTGCTTCATCCTGCAGGGGGAACAACCCTGTTAACTGACCTGAATTCAGTTTCAGATGCTAAAAAAGTGGGTTTATAGTTAATTATCATTCAGTTCAACACTTGGTTTCTCCTTGAAAACCAATTACGGAAGTGACTTCTGCATTCCACTGTTTTAACGTTCACTCTCTACAGGCTGTCGGTCAATCGTTCTCTACATTTTGGCTCACGTTAGTCACCTGTGACTGAAACCTACCTAACAGCATGTGATACCTCCATAAAGACTAATAACAGCTGCAGTGCGCTTTCACATGAACGTGACAAGGTTCTGGATGCAGGAACCATCAATGTTCAACCCTCTTTCATCAACGAATTGCGCAGTCCGGACACGTTCCCCGGCGTTTGAATCGTTGCTCCAGGCTGTCCCACCGATTTTCAAGATGATTCCAGTCTGGGGATTTTGCGGACCAGTCCAGATGTGTGAAAGCTCATCAGGCCAACCAGTCACATCTGCAGCCCTGTGAACGTGAGAACTGTCATCTTGGAACTGAATCTTTAAACTTACCTCAACCAAACGACCCATTTCTGCATAATTAACACCCACAGAGCTTAAACAACACCTTCACGCAGTCCTCAACGAAGGCTTCCTCAGGTCTACGATGAACATAATGAACATAACGCCCGACTCTTTCATATACAGGCAGGAAACTGTCTCATCTGACCAGAGAACACAGACCAGTCATCAACGGTCCAGTTTCTATGTCTCTGACCACTGTAACCAGGCAACTTTGTGAGGAGAAGTGAGTAAAGGACTCGGCTCCATATGGTGATGTCCGAGTCCTCTTTCAGAAATGGGTTGAGTCCATCACTTTTGTCTTTTGGTCACAATTCGGCTGAGAATGTCCTGTCCACTGGGATTTTGGCCACTGCCACTGGTCAGTACACCTGCATTTCCACTCAGCTCTCCAACCCATACTCAAAGTCCTGGCTGGAGCACAGGCATTCGAGAAAGCACGGTTCCACTGCTCCACAGCTCAGTGCAGAATAGTAAATGACGTATGTTGAGTCAGTACGGCTCTGCCCTTCTTAAAGGCCTTCCACCTGCCTGTTGGTACTCTGATGCTTGGATGGTTACAACGTAAAGTCAGGCTCCCGGAAAGACTACACCCTCCACCCTCCACCTGATCCACTTTCACACTCCAGCCATCGCTCATCTTACAGCTGTCTCTGGAACATTCCCCCATCACCCACCTCCGTCGGCTCTGCCCACTCTGAAACATTCCCTTAATCAATACATCAATACGGTTTACATCTCACTACACAGCCCCCACCCAGAGAAAGGCTTAGAAAGACTGAGAAAGATGTAGTATTGAAATTGCACACACACACACACACACACACACACACACACACACACACACACACACACACACCAATATTAATAACAATTTGAAACAATGGCATGCAAGTTCTGTTAGTGAGGTGAAACATTTACAGGCTTAAACAGCATTTCTGTAAAAACCTTTGGAACCTTTGTTTTTACTCTAATTGTAACAGAGATCTGAGTGTAAAGAACCTGGTGTAAAGGTTCTGTTACAATGTAAGGTTCTTCACAACCTTTTCAAAATGGTTCTTTATGGAACCCAAAATTGTTCCCCTATGCACTGCTCAAAGAGCCCTTTGTAGCACCTTTATTTCTTTATTCAAATGCTCACTTCTTTATTGAAATGTTTAATACATTTTTACATAAATATAGGACACAAATGCATAAGGTTGAAATTCCACCTTAAAATATTGCTACCATTTGCATTCTGGCACCTTTAGCTTCTGCACTATTTAATGTGGAACGGCCAATTCCAACATCTAAACTGGAGAATGTATTGATTTGTTGGTGTGGCTGTGTTCGTGGCTGGGAGTTTTCATTAGAACACAGAGCTTAACGAGGACCTTTCAGCAGCAGTAGTTTGGAACAGTTAAGTGAGTTTAAATGAGCATAAACAAGCAAGTGTTGATTAGTCATTTAACAAAGACAAGTGCTGGTGTGTTTCAGGGGTCGCTGTGCGCTGCGTGAAGCCGAGGTGATGTAACTGTGATTGGTTATTTGTCTGATCTGGCATCAGAGGGTCAAATTTAATCCTTATCAAGGTTTGGTTCACACTGGGGTGGGTAACCCAGGTCCTGGAGCACTGGACCTGGTCCTGATTCAACGCACCCGTTAACTGCCTAGTCCACAGGGGACTTAGTTCAGCAGTACCCTTGTGTTACCTACACAGTAATCACATGATATCAGCGAAGGAAAGGGTGATGTTGTGATTAGACGTGGTGTTGTATTGCTCATGATGAGCATCAACTATTTCACCCCCAAGACATGATGACTGATGGGTGAACTTACTCTTAACTTCCTGCTCTGTGATAAACCTTACACAGTTTTCACTCCCTTACCGCCTCTTCACCGAAGGACTGGTTCCGTTAGAGCTTACAAGAACCCAGGTGCTTTTCAGAGAACCAGCCCGCATTTACACCAGACATTTGTTTTTCTCCAAAAAGCAAACAGGAATCAACTTTTAGCAATAAGAAGACATACAACGTGCAGAACGAATGGTATATTCTTGCTCTTTGCTCATGTGCATCTAGACACACTCACACCAAAAAACCTACAAATCATTCGTTCCTGCTGTGAACAAACTTTTCAGCTTCCGGAACCTATTGTTTTGGTGGAAATTGGCCAAATGGTTCAAAATTTGTACCACGTTGGTGGAAAAGTGGCCCCTGTGGTTCGGAAACGTCGGTTAATATGGCTGAACAACCTACTCTGGTGATCAGACCTCAGGTCTGTTAAAGCAGGGAATTCAGTAAACTGGTTAGGGAGCTGCCACTCCATTCTATCCATCAAGTCTCTGGAACATTTTTATTTCATTGTCTTTTTTTCAGGAAGGTTTCATTAGTCTATTCTCACAACTGACTACAGGATTCTCAGATGCGGTAGGGATAAGGAAAACGTAATGTTTATCATTCTAACTTTTTATCTTCAGCATAAATCCCCTGAATCGTCCAGCCAACGTCTAAACACATGTTGTTGGTCTTTAGTTTGGAAAACATTTTATGTCACAGTTATTAAATATGGAGATTTCTGTAAGATTGGGATGTGAGCCATTTTTGCATCACTCTATATCCCAGGTTTGTCCGATGCTTTTTTTGTTTTGTTTGTTTCATGTAGCGACCAGGGTTTTAAATGATGTAAACTAATGAAGTAAGAATTAGATTCGATCAAATAACACATTTAACATACAATTAATTCAGAACCCAGTAGAACAGTCAGTAGAACATCAGCAATTTCTCACCTGTGGGACAGCGTAGTGTCTGGATCTGATGGAACTCCCCTATCCTGAAGATGGTCCGATACAGAGCCCACACCTGCAGATAGATAGATAGATAGAGAGAGAGAGAGAGAGAGAGAGAGAGAGAGAGAGAGAGAGAGAGACCCTCGGGTATTTTTACAGATGGTATCCACTTACCTGTTGGCCAGGTATAATGGCCTCTCCTAGAACCTTCCTCAATTATTGAGCTGCTCGCCACCTGCCTCAGCCAATGAGCACAGCCTGATTCGGTGTCGTAGTCACATGACAGGGGTCAGTGAAACCACAGAAGAGAAACGTTGAAGTCAAAAGGTGACAGTTTGTCTAGGATCAGTTTGTCTTACTGAAATCATCATCAACACTGTTACACTTCACTACAGAATTCTGACCTCAGAACAGTGTTGGTGAACAAGCTCTCTTTGGCTCTTTCACCAGGCTGGTTCGGTTTGAAACCACACTTGTCCACTTCCATCACATCTGTCTCTCTTTTCCCCTGTTCTTCTTGATCTGAATTCCCTCTCTCGAATGCCATGCTGACATCTCCTCGGGAGTTTAGAACTGCCCTCTGAAACGACAGCTGCAACCCAACCCTGCAGAAATGTGGGCATCATACCTGTGGACACCAACCAGTGTTTCTTCTGAAATCAATGGAATCCGTTTGGTGTTTGTCCACCTTTTCTGCATTAACAGTCACTCATCTTCTCGGAAGGCTACGTTAGAACATTGCTGTGAGGAGGATTTGATTGCAGTTAGCCACATCAGCGAGGTCAGGTGCTAATGTGAGATGATCAGTTTTGTCATTGATCCACTGGGATGCCAACACATCCCAAAGGTGATGGGTGGAGCTCTATCACTCCAGAGACCTGCACCATCCACTGAGGGGTTTATACTCCACGAGCCCATGCATGGCATCTGACATGTGCTCATTGCTGCGTCCCATTCTGTGTTTCTATGGCCAGAGCTTTGCCATAGAAATGATATGAATTATACGTGTAAACATCTAATCTAATACATGGTAAGAGTGAGCTGCGTGACCATTCCTGCATCATATATTGGTCTGGTAGGGTTTAAGTTTAGGTTTAGGTCTTTCTGCCCATGTTACACATCTTTACATACATTTAGGCCCATAAATATTTGGACTGTGACACAATCTTCAACATTTGCATGCCAACACATTGGATTTGAAATGAAATAACTGAGATGCAGCTGAAGTGTAGACTTTCAGGTTTCATTCAAGGGGTTGAACAAAAATCTTTAACATTCAGGAAATGCAGTTATTTTTCATAATAGCGTCGTAATAGCTAGTGAATAATATGCATGTGTGAGGGTAACGGTGGTCTGTCAGCTCAAAAAATGTCTTTCTTATCTAAAGCAGTCAGGTCGAGCGTGGAGGTCACTTTCCATTCCAGCGCTCTGACAGACCAGCTGGCCCTCCATGTGTTCACCAGCAAATTGATAATGCACAGCATACACACAGAGCGTGAAAGAGTTACTGATGGTACTAGCTCTGTTTTAGATCTCCTCAGCTGGTGTTTTGGTCAGGAGTCTGACTGTTTACATGCAGCACATCAAAACAACACCAGGGCTTAATGGGGTAACATGGAATTAATGCTTTAATGTGATTTAATTGTGTTTTATTGGGTTGAATTAAAAAACTACCAGACTGTACTTTTTAATTCCCCCTGATCAGGTCTGTCTTTTCTTACAGTGAGTTTTGTGTGTGTGTGTGTGTGTGTGTGTGTGTGTGTGTGTGTGTGTGTGTGTGTGTGTGCGTGTGTGTTTGTTTGAAGGAGAGCAGTAGTGATGGAGGTTGAGAGCCCTGCAGCGCAGCTGTTCTCCCAGTGCATCGTCAACTTCATCCCTCTGCGTGCACACACACATGCACACACACACACACACACACACACACACACACATGCATGTGCACACACGAATGCACACAAACATGCACACACACATACACACATTCTATCACAGCTTCCTTCACACTGCCACTCTCTTTCTTACTCCCTCTTTCTATTTTTCTGTCGTTCTTTACCTGCACAGTCTACTCTGTATGGACAAAAGTATTGGGACACCTGCTCATTCATTGTTTCTTCTGTAATCAAGGGTATTAAAAAGAGTTTATCCTGTCTCTGTTGTCCAGGGAAGACTTTCTACTTGATTCTGGAGCATTGCCGTGATTGCATTCAGCAACAAGAGCTGGTGTTATTGAGGTCAGGATGCTGGATGTTCACCACCCCACCTGATCCTCAACTTTCCAACTCCCCCAGACGAGATAGATGGAGCTCCGTCAATCCAGAGAACACTGTTCCACATGCTCCACAGCTCAACACTGGGGGGCTTTATACCTCTCTAGCCCAGGCCTGGTGGCACAGGAGCCAATAGGTTCTCCAGGGAGTCCTATTTTGTTTGGCAGTACTTCTCTACAGGGACTAGACAAGCTGTGTGTGTGCATTTGCAAATCTGTGTCAGCAGTGGGTGCAGCTTAAAGTAGCTGAATGCATTCAGAAGGGTCTCCAAAAACATTTGGACATATATTGTGAATATTGATTATGTGATTTGAATTCAAATCCATTTTCCTGCCTAAACTCATCTTTTTTATCCTCTACATTCCTTTGTCATCTCCACCCCTCCCTCAACCGCCCAGTCTGCCACATCCTGGCATTTAACACACACAGACACACACTGATATTCAGGTTCACATTGTTTTAATGCCACACGCTCCTCCAGGCGTACGGCTCCCCTCTGATCCTCACTCCATTACCCACAAGCCACGCTTCGGTCGCTTCGGTGACATAATGCTTACCCTCAACACCTCTGAGGCCACACAGCTGCCAATCACCTGTCAATCATGCACTTCACAGCTATTTAGAGGGGTCTGCGAAACACTTAATGGGGTCAATGAGGAAAGCTTGTTAGTGGTAATATTGCGTTCTTCTTTAAGGTGACCTATGATATTAATCTCTGCCTGTACGAATGTTTGTGGACACCCCTTCAAATGAATGCATATTGCTGACACAGATATGCAAATGCACACACAGCTTGTCTAGTCCCAGTAGAGAAGCACTGCCTCCAGAATAGGCCTGTCTGGAGCAGATGAATAAACACCGACCTATTTGCACCATGTCTAATGCCGGGCCTGGGCTAAAGGGGTATAAACCCCCTCAGCATTGTTCTCTGGAATGATGGAGCTCCATCCATCACTAGGTGGCATGGTGATTGTCCAACGTTCTAACCCCTCAAGTCTAGCTCTTGTTGCTGAATGCAACAAATTCCTCACAGCAATGTTCCAGAATCTAGTAGACTTCCCTGGACAGTAGAGCAGGATAAATCTGGCATTACTTTGCTGCCAGACGTGACACCACGATTCATGCAGGTTTCATTTGTTCACACGTGAAATGTAATTGTGCTCTCTCAAATTTACCATGCTCTCGCTCAGACTGGTTTTACACTTGTGTGAAACTGGACGCGCTCTCAGATAGAAGAACGATTGGTGAGTTCTTATGTTTTGAAAGGTTCTCCTGCTCACTTGCACGCCATTCTGTGCTCTCGTGCATGGGATGTTCGGCCAATCAGAAGCTGGTAACTGGATTTGACCAATGAAATTCTTGCTGTCGCTCCTCTACATTCTCATTTGGAAATGCATGAAGAATTGCTTGCCCCTGCCCACAGTAACATGCTTAAAGATGGGTCGGAGAGAGTGAGATGTGGTGTTGTGCTGCCCTTCGATAATTATTGGCACTGCATGGTGCTGCCCTGAGCAGCAGTTTTGAATGTTTCCATAATGAATAATAATTCTGTAAATTATGATCATTCTGTTTTCCGGGGGGGAATTTTTACGATGTGAGTTTACTGTACAAAACTGAAATCAGCAAATCAATTACCTTTATTAACGTCATCCTCTGATACAGTGATTTAGGCTATGCCAATATCCAATTTACTCATGCTGGGATTTTCGGATATAGTGATTTTAAGCTGCCTCTGGTCTGTGCACCTGCACCTCCAACGCCCCTCCACCTCCTCCCTCCTGTGTGTACTCCTCCAGTGGCCTCTCAAACCCCCCCGGTGTGATGGGGTGCTACGTTAAGACAGTGTTGGAACTGTAGTTTCTAGTCTGTGCCATTCGCAGCCATTTGCAGCCACACAGAGCAAAAATAGAAACAGTCATGCACCCGGAATGTACTTTCCCTCCAGGAAGTTAGGCAGGCACGGGCAGTAACGATTGGACGAGGAGCGCCATGTGGATGTGCGTACCCAGGCCGGGATTGGGTCACACATTTTGGAGCAGTTTGAGGAGAAGTGTTTCTGACGGGGATGGAAGGCCCAGGGGAGAAAGAGCGAGCAAGAGCAAGCAAGAGAGAGAGAAAGGGAGAGAGAGAGAGAGGCACAGGCAGAAGATGACAGCACAACAGCACCAATGTCTTCATTCTGAAGCTCCAAGCTGAAGCGTTCAAAATACACATCCTGGACTTTCATCCTCTCACACCCTTCACAACCAATACAATCCTGCCATGGAGCTTCATTAATGATCAGAAGGTCCACGCCAACCTGCCACCCATCCAATCCACCCTATAGGCCTGTACATCCTGCACACTCATAGGTTGCTGAAGCAGGCACCCCAGCTGGTGAGTGGGCAGGTCTGGGTGAGATATTACTGGGAAACCCTTGCTGTGTGTGGGAGCATTATCCTGCTGAAATATGCCAATTGGAAGGCCTGCCAAGAGAGACGAGATGTGTCCGCAACTCTTAGTGTCCCTCGTTTCACTACTAAGGGTGAGCGACTCGTATGTGATGGCTCAGCAATGGCTTCAGTTAAATCACACTTCAGTAGAAGAACACTTTCATAAAAAAAAACACTTCAGTAGATGATTTTAGTAGAACACTTCAGTAGAAGATTATTTTAGTAGAACACTTAAGCAAAAGAACAATTCAGTAGAAGAACCCTTCCACAGAAGAACACTTCAGTAAAATAACACTTCTGTAAAAGAACACTTCAGTAGAAGAACACTTCTGTAAAAGAACACTTCAGTAGAACACTTCTGTAAAAGAACACTTCAGTAGAACACTTCTGTAAAAGAACACTTCAGTAGAAGAACACCTCTGTAAAAGAACACTTCAGTAGAAGAACATGTCAGTAGAAGAACACTTCTGTGAAAGAACACTTTCTTAGGAGAACATCTTTAAAAAACAATCCACAGTCAGAGATTGTGTTCAAATGATGGAAATTCAAGACCATCATGTAGCTGGACTACACAGAAAAAGGGACCATAGACTGACCATAGTGTATTAAATCCAGTGTGTATTACAATAATCCCAGCTTAGAACAAACCTAGACTAGCCTAAAATAAACACACACACTTAAAAATGACAGAGTTCAATTTAGAACTATGAACATTTAAAGAACCCATTGCATGAATAATGGGTTCTTTGCATTGTGAAAGGGTTCTTCAGACAGACTGATGGAGAAAGGGCTGTAGAGGGTCCTTTATAGAACCTTTTTTAAAAGGGTTCCTCTATTATTACCTAACCAGCCCTAACCATGTCTAGACACAACAGCTGAGTCTAAAGGGTAGGTACCCTAAAACAGAGTGACAGTTAAGAGTTATTCTTTTGGAATGTGTGGTAAACACCAGTGTGGTTCTAGTGTGTTTCAGAAAATATCAGTGTGGTTCTAGTGTGGCTGTGTAAACACCAGCATGGTTCTACTGTGGCTCAGAAAACACCAGTGTTGTTTTATTTTGGCTCTAAAAACATCATTTAGGTTCTAGTGTGGTTCAAAAGACATCAGTGTGGTTCTAATGTGGTTCAGAAAACATCAGTGTGGTTTTAGTGTGGCTGAGAAAACACTCAATAGGATGGAACATCAATAGGATGCATGAAAGAGATACAGAATCATCCAAAGCTTTCGAATCCCTTTGAAGATTTAAGATCAGTATGACTCTCTCTCTCTCTCTCTCTCTCTCTCTCTCTCTCTCTCTCTCTCTCTCATATGAGCTGAGCCACGGGCCAAGCATGGAGGATATTTCAAGGTTCTTCAGCATGGCAGTGTCGTGCCTGACACAACAGGCCGTTCGCCTGCGATTATTTCGGTTCCACAGCTTCCCGCATCCTTCATGACATCACTGCCCTGTCCTTCTGCTGGTCAGGGGCAAGCATGACATCATGGCCGCCTCAGAGATATGGACACGTGTCATGACTGGAAAGGCCTGGGGCATCACAGAGACAGAGAGAGAGGAAGAGGAGAGGCTGTGTGTGTTATATGTTCACAATGTAAAGTCATGACAGTGTCTCATGACCGGCTGATTAAACTGGATCCTATGGGATCTGAAATGGACAGTTTTCCGCTCCGAAATTCAGTCAAAGATTCAGATGAAAATGAAAATGAGCACATTTTATGTCTAGCTCTTGTTATGTATAATGTCCATGTAAATGTTCTATAGGTAAAATATATAATAAATATATGAACCTACTGTGTGTTTATGGTTCTATCTGGTGGTGAGAGATGGAATTGCAAGCAGAAGTTTTATTAGACCTAAATTCTTCCTTTGCATGTGTGTGTGTGTGTGTGTGTGTGTGTGTGTGTGTGTGTGTGAGAGAGAGAGAGAGAGAGAGAGAGAGACAAAAAATTAGATATCATTAAAAGCTAATTTTATCAAAATATTAAAAAAAATTTTATTCAAATTTGAGTAGATTAATAGAGATTAGTTTAGATTAGATTAGATAGAAATTTATTGAACTCTTGGGAGGGTTCCCTCACGGAAATTAAGGTTCCAGCAGCAGCAATCAGTACAGTACAAAAAGAGAAAGATAATAATTTAGAAAAAAAACACTATATAAATCTAAATAATATATAATATAGAGACTATATTACAATATACAATATAGATAAATAGTGCATGAAAAAAGAGTCCTGTAGGAGGCGGTATTGCACATTAATATTGCACTTTAAAACTGTTTATTGCAAGTCCAGTTGTGTTGTGGTTGTTGGGATGCAGGTTGCAGGTTACTGGTTCCTATTGTTCCCATCCTCTGTGCTCCTGCTACCACTCCTCCCCCCACAGAGATGTTGTACAGTCTGATGGCCTGAAGGACAAAAGAGATTCAATGTTCTCCAGATCTCCAGATCTGGACCTGATTGAAAATGCGTGGGATGCTATTGGACGCTCTATCAACACTCCACCCCTACCACACCATCTGCAGAGCTGAGTGAGAACAAGCTGTATGGGATGGATCATCACAGGACACCATTAGGAACCTCTACAACTCCATGCAGAGATGTCTGGATGTTGCATTAAATCCAACACTGTACTGAGACACACAACTTCTGTATGTGTAGATCAATAAATATTGATCATATCAGATACATTTATAATCAGTTATTGATCCTGATCACCTTCATCTTCTTTCCCAATAAAACTGCAATCCCACGCTCTCTTAAATTCCCTGAATGTCCTTAAGCTCTGAATTTTCAAAGATACCAGACGCCCATGTGGAGAGCTTTGGAGATGTTTTTATGAACACAGTGATGGAAAACCACAACTGCTCAGGTTCATACGGTATATGATGGTCTTGAGAATAAGAGAAAAGAATCCTTTTTTATGGGTTTCCAATGTCATCTTGTGGTCAGAGGCAGAACTGCAGTCAGTGGAGTTACTGGACCTAAAGGCTCAGTTCTTCTTCTTGTTTACCAACAAACAGTTGCTATTCATTGACCTTAAGTGCAGCTCTACTGAAAGCACCTCTGTGCTATAGATGAAACAGAAAGGTCAGTCACTGAAGCAGTTCTGTACTGAAACTGTCCCACAGGAATGACCATTGAACTGCTGATTAAGAGTCATCGCCTCCGTCCATCAGTGTCAGACTCCCTCTTACATATAACATATAAACATACAACCATTTAATACAGCAGGATTTGTGCTGCATGTGTTACAGTGTTACACACACACACACACACACACACACACACACGCTTCCACACATCCTCGACAGTGAGGCTTTGGGTAGCTGATGTGTAGGCCTCGCTGTCGAGGATATGTGGAAGCATGTGTGCGTGCGTGTGTGCATGCGTACGTGTGTGTGTGCGTGTGTGTGTGTGTGTGTGTTCTCTCTCCTCCCACACATTATTGTGTCTAAAATTATCTCTCCCAAAGAGGGAAGAAGATGTCCCATCTGCTCTGGAAGCTGCTGGACCATTCTGGATTGTACCATTTAGAAGTTGAAGATGAAAATAGGTCTCATCTCAAACACACACACACACACACACACACACACACACACACACACACACACACACACACACACACACACACACACACACATATGAGCAATGTAGACTAATTTTACATTCTTCACATTCACCCATTTTCACCACAAGCTGCTCAAGAACTATCTCTCCATTATAAGATATCTGTGGTTGTTGTGGTTATGACATAGTACGTCATAATAATCAAATGAAATAAAAATGTATTTTTATAGTGGTTCTTACAACTGCCACAAAGCAGCTATACAAAAATCAAAAATAAGCAGGTGAACAACACATGAAAGAAAGGATAAAGACATAACCCCCCTGGTGAACCAAAGGACAGCAGTGCAGGAAAATCTCCCTCAGAGCTGAATGAAGAAACCTTGGGAGGAACCATCCTCCTCTGGTCAAAGTCCACATATATATATGCAATCTTTATCTCCACCTACAAGGACCCTCTCCATCCGACCAAAGACATAAAGATATTCATTGAAGGGACAGCAGTCCTGAGTCACTGGCCCTCAGTGGCAACAGCCTTTGCTATGTTTCTTTAAGATGATATAAACTCAAGGCAAAACACACAAAATACAAAAGTTCATAGACTGAGCACTCGCTCCAGATGATCACCAGACCAAGGATGTTAAGACAGATATCCTCACTGCTCTTGAAGATGATGATGATGATGATGATGATGATGATGATGCACCTGCCTCATCATCAGTATTGACATTGTGTTGGAAGAGGCTATTGTTATCATGGACCTTCCAGACCTCCCTACTGCATCTGCCTACCTTCTCAGCCTGTTCTACACCTTGAACATGAAGTTCTTAAAAGGAACTTTCCACAAGTTGCTCACCCCGTCAGGTGCTTAAAAACCAAGCTCTTACTCTAAATTAGAAGCTGGTGTTTTTTCTTTTACATGAAAAATATGAGTTGACCTCAAAAGTAAAAAAATAGACCAGTAAGTTGAAATGGTGAGTTTTTACAGTGTGTATTTCAGCCACATGAAGATTTTTTTTTCCTAAATCTAATCTCAATTTTTTTATTAAGGCATCCATGACGTATCCAGCAATGACCCTTGGATCACTATTTGTTTTGTTTGCTTCTAATGCAGTTATGAGCCAGGGCAGCAAAAGGCTTACTTTCAGTGAGGTAGCTGGTCTCCATTAAACTGCAATGAGGTGATGGACCAGTATAACCAGGCTCATTGAGGAGGTGGTAGGTGTGTGAGAGAATACACAGGAGACAAAGGTTATATATAAACATATAAACATAAACTGATAATGGAATTAACATAGACATCAACAAAAAAGGGAAAGGAAAATCATTATGATACCATTTTCACTGTTTTCCTATCTCAGTGCTAGATTGCCTGTTTAATTAATTCAGACTGATATTACTTATGGTTTATTATTACTTTGGAGTATTTCTTTTCCTTTTCTATTTATTCCAACTGTAATTATTTAATTCGTTTAATTTCATAGAGCTCCTTTCTGGTTTCACCCTCTGTTTCACCTGAATACTTCATCAATACAAAATCATACAACCAAATTCAGTTTTTCAGTCTTGTGGTCAGTCACTTCACTAGTGCGTAGTGGAGGTGTATCTCAAAGAACGGTTCAGTTCGTGGGTGACTCGCCATCTTCTTGTTAGAAGATCCACCAGGTTCTGGCTCTCGAGGTTCTGATGATCCATATGAAAAGCCTGACCTGCTTAATCAAAACAGGCACTGTCAGAATTTCTCTAAGCTTATAGTAAGTGACTATAGCACTTCATTTCACCATTATTCACAAGCACTTCCTTCACTTTTTAACAAATAAACATAAATCTTAATAATAACCAATACATTTGTCCTCTTTTCCAGGTACAGGACTTACTGCTACACTCTGCCATCTACTGAAAACTTAAAAATGCTCTGTTATTTTGAGTTATTTTAACTCTAATATGTACATGAAATAAAGCTTTTCCACATTCAGCACATATTGTCTCTTTTTTCAGCTTGCAAACACACTCAAGTTAACTTTCATAAGAAAAATTAGAAATGGAGCTCTGGAATGGACTGGGAGTCTTTGTTGGTTGACTCAAACCAGCTCAAACCAGTAACGGTTCTGGAAAAAAAAAAAAAAAAACATATTTCACTGAATTGACACAATTTACAACTCGACTAGAAGCAATTATTTCAAGGTACTCGGGAACAAGCCTGTGTAGGGCTTTATATGTAAGAAAAAAATTATTAAATACTTATAATAATGAGATACAAAGTCACAATTATGAGATACTAAGTCATAATAAACCACTAATAATGAAGCACTTCCATTTAGTAGATTGACTTACATATCGTGTGGTAATTGATTATTTAAACCTCCTCAATCACTATCAATGGTCACGGGAAATGGATTGCGAACACATGGAATGAAATCCTGGCCTTACTGGCTGAACAACATGGGTCTGTTCTAAGCAAACACAACCTTGAACAGATTTTAAACATAAGAAGGCTTTGGTGCATGAAGAACGTGATTTGGCTGAAGTGGCAGATTTCATTAAGCTGCAACTGGAAACCTCTGGTTGGTGCCATGGATACAGCTGGCTGCATCAGAAATGTTGTATGAATGGTGTTGTATCTGACAGGGAAACTGTTTGAATTCCTCTGCGATTAAAAGGTGTTGAAGGAGTTCACTTGAGGTCAAGAAATAGATTGTGAAGACGAGTTTATCATAGCTGTGGTCCTAACTGTGCTTATGAACTATTACCTCATGACTGCAGTCTACCATCCAAGTACCAACCAGGCCCAACCCTGCTTAGTTTCCAAGATCAGACAAAATTGGGTGTCCTCAGGGTGGCATAAATGGGTATAAAGTAAAAGCTGGTGTGAAAGGAATCTCCACACCCAGCATTGGAACACTGGCAGGACAACAGAACAAAGCAACACCGAAGGCAGACTGGCTGCCCTGAATGATTGTGGGGGAAATCAAACATAGAATACTTCCTAAGAATAAAACATGAAGTGGCTCCAGGAAAAGGAGTGCTTGGTGACTTTAAAGTTCCTTTCTTAGATATTTTATTAGATGAAAGGAAGCACTCTCAATTTTAACCATTGGTCATCTCGATAGGACAGCTGAGAGCTCTCGTGCGCCCATTGCTTTCCTTTTCTCTTATACTGGCAAAGATACTGAGCTCAAAAAGAGACCAAATTTGAGCATGAAGGGACAGGAGGTCAGGACCTATGTAGCCCTTTCCACAGGTGTTGGTGGCCGGGCTCCATTAGCCGCTGGTTTGTTGTGAGCCAACCCTCACAAAAGAGCAAAGATCTATCAGCATGTAGATGGAACAGCTTATATCACCTGGTGAAAAGTCCATGGTTTGGATGAGTAATGTCGTTGCTGATGTTTCTCACCCTGCCCAGGCAGTGTTTACGGTAAATGTCCTGAATGGTGTGTAACTGGGTGCCTGTGATGCATTCTCTGATACAATGCCAAATGGCCATCTACCCACCCAGAGAGGGAGAGCAGGCCAGCTTTTACTCCGGCTTTCAATGGCAATCAGCATGATCTGGGCTTCGAACCTGTGATCCCTGGATCGTAGTGCACGACTGACATGAATGAAGCTTTCTATCTGAGACAGTGTAGATGCTGGAAACATGCTTTTGAAGTCCCTGTTGCCAGAGGATATAGAAAAGGGTTTCCATCAATGCTCCAAGGGGGAAAAGCATTTCCAAAAAAGTGTTGCATGAGCCACTATACATGGAGATATGAAAATTCACCAGATGATCTATCGCCTCTCCAGTACATACAGCCTGTCAAAAGTGTCATCCTATCTAAGATGATTGTATCTCCACCATTTATTTGGAATAACATTGATAAAACCTGCGTTGCCGACTGTGTAGACTGTGTCATTTTATCTAAACTATACAAGACTAGTGCCACAGTTCGCTAGATAAATTAAACTACATCCCATGACATCATTCCTGTAAGCTGTTACAAACCAAATGTTCAGTAAATGTTGATACACAAAACAAGAACTACTGTGAATAACACATTCCTTTAAAGCATTAGATGTTTACTCATATTACAGAGGTGGGCCAGAGTAGTGTTAGGAGTCTTGCCCAAGACCACTTACTCTTGTTTGTGTATCACAGGAGAGTTACCCAATCTGGGAATCGAACCCCAGTCTCCCACATGGTGGGATGGCTCACTGGTGGTCTTATCAGAGTTCCAAGCTCCAGAAATTAGCTGCTCATCAATCCCATAGTTGTAGAGAACTACTGCGACGTACAGGGGCAGACTTTAAAATGGCCATTACTATTGTGCCGCATTATTAAATGCATTTCTTTACAGGTGTTTTGTCCTGGTGTGTTACGCTGCATCGATACAGGTAAGCATTTCCGTTGGTGGTTTTCACTTTGCTGAGATTATTACTCCCCCTGCTGCTTTTTTCTCTCGCCATGTCTGTGTTGTGCTTATTTTATCAAATGGAAGATGAGACCACTGCTGTGATGCATGCAAACATGCTAGGGTTGATGTAAGGCCCTAATCCCTAATCCTAACCCTTATTTTATAGATGGACCTAAAGGAATACTTGACCTACCTTTAGGACATTTGAGAAGATGTTTTTTATGTTGTGAATTAGTCAAATTGGGGGACACTTTATAAGCTGTTACACAAAATTGTGTAGTTTGTGTGGGTAAAGATATTGCTTTGTTTTTTGGTAGATACTCTAGGGGTCAGTGTTGGATTATTCTACATGTCCACTTTGATTTTGGTGCCGTATTTCAGTGAAATGTACAATTTTACACTTGCATTTTGGATTCTTGGAAACAATTATTAGTTATTAGCTATTTTCACAACTACTATTAACATTATTATTAACAGTAATAAGAAATTATACTTTTTGAACCCACTCTGTTGTGCACACACAGGAACTAACCCTCTGCATTTTAACCCGTCCTCACACACTGATACACACACCAGGTGTCATGTCTGTCTCTTGTGAGCCCTGTCTTCCCTGTCAGTTTCCCCCATGTGCTCCTTAGCACATGGTTTGTGTTTGTTTTGGTTCTGTCTCCTCCCTTGCTCCGCCCATTCCCACCTGTGTCTCATTTGTAACCACGCCCCTTTGTAATCAGTAGTTTCAGGTGTGTCCAGTGTTTTGTATTTAAGACCCTTTGTTTCAGTCTGTCTTTGTCAGTCCTTTTGTTTCTGTTTGGTTACCTACCATGTTTGTATTGGTTAGTATTCCCTGGTTTTGTTTGTTTCCAAGCCTTGTTTTTCTTTATTTATTAAATCATCTTCCCCTGCATTTGCCTCCACACCCTCGTTCTTATTCTGTCTGCTCGTCCCTGACACCAGGCAGCAGTGAGCATACATGCCCAGAGCGTTGGGCAGCCCTATCCTTAGCACCCAGGGAGTTCAGTGCCTTGCTCAAGGGCATATCAGTCATGTCCTGCCAGTTCAGGGATTCAAAGCAGCAACATTCTGGTCACAAGGCTGTTTCATTAACCACCAGGCCATAGCTGCTCCAACTGATCCAACACAGATAAACCTCCTTCAGACATAGGAATGAGTTCAACATTCCCCAAAACCTTATTTACAAGCTTAATGAGGAAACATCTAGATTATGGACTGTCAATCGGCAGTGCTCATTGATTATTCTCATTGATTATTCTCAGTATAACTACATCTGTCCTAGAAGGCCTCAGAGGTTTACTAGTGAACATTAATGTTCAAACAGCATCATGAAAACCAAGGAGTCCACCAGACAGGTCTGCAATAAAGTTGGAAAGTGTAATGCAGGGTTATGTTATAAAACATAAAACTGACCCAGGCAAGGAGAGGACTAATTAGAGAAGCAGCCAAGAGGCCCATGGTCACTCTGGAGGAGCTGTAGAGATCCACAGCTAAGGTGGGAGAATCTGTGCACAGGACAAGTATTAGTTATGTGCTCCACAAATCTGGCCTTCATGAAAGAGTGA
Source organism: Acestrorhynchus altus (assembly GCA_034509495.1). NCBI lineage: Eukaryota > Metazoa > Chordata > Actinopteri > Characiformes > Acestrorhynchidae > Acestrorhynchus > Acestrorhynchus altus. The sequence goes on along the minus strand of CM067521.1, from coordinate 3,741,150 downwards.
TGTATGTCTTTAAGAAAGATATTTCTGAAAGCAAGCCATGAGACATCCTGTTTACAGTTTGCCACAAGACATGAAGGACAGCAAACTTGTGGAAGGAGGTGTTCTGGTCAGATGAGACCAAAGTTGAAATTTTTGACCTAAATGCAAACGTTGTGTTGAACACACTTTCCCCACTGTGAAACATGGTGGTGGCAGCATCATGCTGTGGGGACGCTTTTTCTGCAGGAACAGGGAAGCTGGTCAGATTTGATGGGAAAAGGGGTGGAGCTAAGTACACGGCAGGGAAAACCTGACGAGGAAAACCTGTTACAGGCTGCAAAAGACTTGCGGAGCTTCACCTTCTCATCCAATCTGACTGAGATTGAATCAGACAAAGATTTCAGCCTCTGGATGTGCCGAGCTGGTACAGAGAGGCCCCAAAAGACTTGCAGCTGGAATTACAGTGAAAGGTTACTAAGTATTGACTCGGGGGGTGGGGGGTGGATTTTTATTTATTAAAAATATTGAAAACTATGTATCATTCTCTTTTCACTTCACAATTACTTGTACATTTAACAATTAAGTACATTTATGTTTGTGGGAGTAACATGAAAAAATGAGGTATGAAAAGTACCAAGACACCCATTCCAGCCCATATACTTTAGTAAAAGCTGAAGAATAGGTTTAATTTCTTTCTCAAGTAAAGGTATAAAAGTACTCAATCCAAACTGTACTTAAAGTAACTGTGCTTTCCTAAAAAGGGGTTTCTAATTTCCTGATTTTCGTGATTCAAGAAATGGGTTACAAACCCTTTCACAGAGTAGAAATAGGTTTACGCAGCATTGTCCTCTGCTTTTCTGTTCAGCAGGAATGAACATTAATAAATAAAATACAGAGTCTACCAGTCTGAGATTCAGATCATGAAGGATAAATGTGGTCATACAGACGTAGGTGCAGATTCAGATGAGCTGAGCTTGTATGTAAAATCACTCCTCAAAACCGTTGTGGAGGCAGCTCTACCCCTTAAGCAGAACAAACACACGCTGCTCCTCAGAGCTTTATATGTGGATGCATTGCCTGCAAGGTGTGCAGTTGAGATTTTGTTGTTTTGTTTTTGTTTTTTGTTTGTTTTTGTTGTTTTTTTTTTTTAGATTTTTTTCAAAGCTGACAAGCTTCTGATGCAGGATGCTTTTAATTGCTTGCATATTAACTTTCAATTCCTTCACCTTAACAGCATTGTAGTAACATAGATACACTAAAGCCCTGTGTACTGGTTATTTGAATTGGGGTTTTTGTTGTTGTTGTTGTTATTGTTGTTTACTGTTTGTTCTCTCCAGAGGCAGAGCTGCCTTCAGAAGAACAGTGATTTGCAGTACATTATTAAATGCTCATTTTTAGTGAAGGTTGTAATGCTCACTAGCTGTACATTAATGCTATGGACGGATTTTCTCTTTCCATAATCCCCTTCATTTTCTGAAGGTGCTGGAATGGGAATGCAGCCAATGACCCTCGGAAATCCTGAAAGATTAAATGGTGCGGACACATTTATCTGCTGCTTCCTAATAATGTAGACCTCAGGTTCTAAGAGTTCATGCCTTTGACCTTTGTTGTATCTTATCCCTGTTTTTGCACACAAGCAAGAACCTGCAAGGATAAGAAACAAGGAGGCAGATATACATTATACAGGCAAGCCGCTGTTACTCACAGGCTGTACAACCACTGTGTGAGTGTGTGTGTGTGTGTGTGTGTGTGTGTGTGCACGAGGGAGAGAGAGGCTGCAATGAAAACCTCTGAATAGTAAACACCCATCTCATTAAGTTTTTAAATGAAGGATGATTTGGTTAATAATAGAAGGATGTGGGCTGTATGTGTGTGAGTGTGTGTGTGTGTGTGTGTGTGTGTGTGTGTGTGTGTGTTAATTTCCATAAGCTTTTCATCTCACATCATCTCATTATTTTCACGGACAGTGTCTATGTTATTCCCATATTAGTGCAGTGAGGAATCAGATCGATCCGTTACTTCAGGAATAACTTATCTCTCCCTCTTTCTCCTTCTGAGGTCCAGTATGTGGTCAGTGCTGTTATGCAGTGTTGGCCTGTTGGTGGCGCTCTACGTGCTGTGCTTGTGGATTATTCCCTCTGTAGTGCAGTACAGTGGCTGTCTGGCCTTGCTGTGGAATGACGTTATAGTGGAGAAATCACTGGACATTTTAACTAGGACAACACGGCCACAGGTGAGACGCCTACACACACACACACACACACACACACACACACACACACACACACACACACACACACACACACACACACACACACACACATTCATCATTCTGTAGTTTTATACCTGATGTATTACACTGTACACTGTTCGGGAGGAACAAGGGCCTGAAATTTTACAATGAACTGTAAATGTATTTCACATATAAAATATACACCCATATGTGTTTTGTAGGCATTTACAATATACACTGTTATAAACCTTCACTTCCCCAGTGACTGTCTGCCTTTTTATGATGATGCAGTCAGATTCTGGTTACCATAACTCCAGTAACGTACAGAAACCCAGAGAGGACTGTTTCCATGGACCTCGTTTATTTTTTGGGTTGTTGTTTGATTTAGCGGCTGCTGAGAGCAGTGCAGGACAAAGCCATCAGAGGAAATGCTGAGAGTGTAATTGCAGCCATAGACCACTACTGCCGAAACCAGGAGTGGGCCATGAATGTGGGGGATGAGAAAGGTAGGGGTGAAAACACACATGGTATTCAGATTTACACTGACTGCAGGTTTAGTACAGGCTTACTGACTGTTATGCAGAGCACAAGAGCTGAACACTGGATATAGCAGCATTAAAGAAGAAGTTTGTAAAAGTCAGCCTCAAACGTTTGCCAAAGTCGAGGTATGTTTAGTCTTCAAAGACTATCAACAAGTCGTCAATATATACAGATAAAAATGTCTGACACACTACTCCCTATGTAGCATTGGTCGACCGATAAATCGGGGAGATTAATGGTAAAAATACCTACAGGCTCAGCTGCAGGAAGCTCGGTCAGTTGGGCTGCTGTGGAGAGAGGGTAGAGCTTGTTTCCATTTGTGTCCCTTGTGTCCATTTCACCATTCTACAGACATCACTGCAGACATCAGTGGATGATATGAAACGTGCCTGGAAATAATGTTTCCTGAGAAACACAGTAAGACTTTAATTCCTAAATTTGAAAACTCAATATATGTATATATATATATATATATATATATATATATATATATATATATATATATATATATATTCAAACTTCAAAAGCTCAATATAATATTTATTTATTTATTTATGTACATTTTCAAATAATATCTAATGTATTATTTATTATCATTTAGTTATTTGAATTTAATTTAAAATAGTAATTATAATAATAATGATAATAATTCTTGTTCGTATTATTATTATTATTATTATTTTTTTTTTTTTTTGTTAACTAAATTGCATTTTACAAGTAGTGAAAAACAAACAAGCAAAGAAAAAACATCATGATATCAGCATTATATATTTATTTATCTATTGCCCTGTTCTTTAAATATTGACCATTAAAAAACCCTTATTGGTCGACTACTGTATAGTGTACTGTGAAATTACAGCTTCTAAGCTGTAATTTCCAGCTTTTATATGCACTGCTTTTTAAAGTGGATAATATGGCAGCTACCATGAAGTGTGAGCAGAATATTTATTCTGAGGAAGTGGATTTTTCTTGCATTTGAGCTGAACTGACATCCCAAAGGAAAAGAGGGGAACACATGAGCTTGTGACACAGACTGAATAACATACAGCGTACGGGCTGTAGAGCTAATTCAGAGCCGGTGAGAATAAAGAGTTCAGTTCACCATCTTAAAACAACACTGGGTGTCCAAACTGTTTGGATTTCTTTTTCTGAGACAGAATATGTGGACAATGTACAGCGTCTTGGAACTTTTCCACATTTTTTTCACATTATATCCACAAACTTAAATGAATTTTATTGGAATTGTATGTGATTTTGTATGAATATGCTTTGATCTACACCAGTCCATTGTAACTCTGGCTGTGTGTTTAGGGTTGTTGTCCTGCTGAAAGTCGAAGCAACACCCCAGTCGCAAGACTTTGCGGCCTCTAACAGGTTTTCCTCCAGGATTGTCCTGTAAATAGCTCCACCCAACTTCCCATCAACTCTGACCAGCTTTTCTGTTCCTGCTGAAGGAAATCATCCCTACAGCATGTTGCTGCCACCACCATGTTTCACGGTGGGGCTGGTGTATTCAGGGTGATGCGCAGTGTTAGTTTTGTTTTGCATTGAGGCCAAAAAGTTTGGTCTCATTTAAGCACCTTCTTCCACCTGTTCCACCTTCTTACACCTGCAGCCCTACACGGTTTATTGTACACTGCAAGCAGAACTTCTCATGGCTTGCTTGAAGAAATGTCAGACACATAAAGGCCAGATTTGTGGACCACATAACCAATAGTTGTCCTGTGGACAGATTCTCCCACCTGAATTGTGGATCTCTGCAGGTCCTCCAAAGTGACCACTGACCTCTTGGCTGCTTCTTTAATTAGTGTTCTCCTTGCCTGTGCTGTCGGGTTAGGTGGACGGCCATGCCTAATGTTTGCAGTTGTGCCTTACCCCGTCCGTTTTTGGGTGATGGATTGAACAGTGCTCAGTCAGATGTTCATAGCTTGGGATATTTTATTTATAACCTAATCCTGCTTTTATGCATTCAACACCATCCTTAATCAAAGGCTTGACACAAGCTCTGGGATCTGAATCTGCAAACAGCTCTCTGTGCTGCTGGATCCTAAACTTCCTAATAGGTCATTGGCAAGTGGTGAGGATGGGCAGAAGCACATCCTCCATACTGACCCTCAACATCGAAGCTCCTCAGGCCTGTCTGTTCAACCCACTCCTGTACTCCTGTACACCCCAGACTGCACAGCCCAGCACAGTTCCAATGTTAAATTTGCAGATGACACAACAATCATAGACCCGATCTCCAACAATGACAAGGCAGCCTACAGACTGGAGGTCAGACAGAACAACCTCTCTCTAAACATCAGCAAGACCAAGGAGCTGATAGGAACTATATTATCAGGATAGGACTATGCAAAGCAGGAGAGAGAGCACCCCCGGTCTCCATCAATGGGACAACTGTGGAGAGAATGACCAGCATGAGGTTTCTGTGTGTTTAGGTCTCGTAAGAGTTTAGGTCAGAACACAACACAGGTGGTGAAGAAGCTGCAACAGCTGCAGGAGGCAGAAGAGGTTTGGTCTGAATTGCCACATCCTGAGGATGTTCATCTGCAGTATCACCAACTGATATGGGAACTGCACTGCTGTTGAGAGACTGCACCCACCAGAGACTGTCTCTCACTGCACCCACCAGAGACTGTCTCTCACTGCACCCACCAAAGACCATCTCCCACTGCACTCACCAAAGATTTTCTCTCACTGCACCCACCAAAAACTATCTCTCACTGCACCCACCAAACACTTTCTCTCACTGCACCCACCAAAAACTGTCTCACTGCACCCACCAAAAACTGTCTCTCACTGCACCCACCAAACACTTTCTCTCACTGCACCCACCAGAGACTGTCTCCCACTGCACCCACCATAGACTGTCTCCCACTGCACCCACCATAGACTGTCTCCCACTGCACCCACCAAACACTTTCTCCCACTGCACCCACCAAAAACTTTAGTGTTATAGATATTTCTACTCTGCATTGATCTATCACATAAAATCCCAATAAAAGACATAATATTTTATTTTATATAATACTTTTTTCTGAAATCAATACAGGGTTATAGTTATATATACAGGGTGAACAATATCACATCCAAAGAGCATGTTTCTACCCAAACAGCACAGTGTTTTGGGTTCAAAGCCTTACTATTATTACTGTACAAATCTTTGTCTCATTTAAACATAAATCCGTCCCCCAGAATGTTTTATCTTTTGATCCAGTGGATTCTGTGAAATGTAACCTTTGTATTTGGGCACATTAATCACAATTAAATTAAGTTAATAAGTTAAGATGCTCTAGCAACTTCAAAGACATTTCTGAGCTTTAAGCACTTCTGAATAATGAAAGTGGAGATGTGTATATTTTTCACACTGTATAAAAAAATTGCCAAGACATTAATTAATTAATCTTGAGTGAACTTCTCACCACAACTGTATATTCATAGCTTGCAAAAGTTTGGGCACTAAAAATGACTGCTGCTGTAAACATTTAAGCAAGTTGAAGCTGAAATGAAATCTCCAAAAGGCAAAAAGTTAAAGACACACAAACCCTTTGTATTTTAAACAAAAATAGTTTTAATATTTTCATCTTTTACATTTTCAAAATGAGTAAAATGTTGGTCACGCTGCATGGATAGTACCTAGTAATGCCCCCTTTGGCAAGAATCTTATTGTAGCCAAGAGTCTTTTAGTTTTTGTTTAAGAGATTTTATTCTCAGACATCTGTGAGATTCCAGGTCCGTCTAACCTCTTTTGAGAGCTATTTTCATATGTTCAGATCAGGGACTGTGAGGGCCATGGTAAAACCTTCAGCTGCACCTTTCAAAGTCTACTGTGGATTTTGAGGAGGATTATTGTCCATTTGTAGATCCGCCCTCTTTCTAACTTAAGCTTTTTACAGATGGTTATGTTTGTTCCCAAAATTAGCTGGAATTTAAATGAGTGAAATGATGCCTGTGCCACTGGCTGCAAAACAACCCCAAATCATGAGTGTTAACTGAGCTTAACAGTCATCAAGCTTATTTTGTGCTGAGGAGGCACAAAGATTCATCTTCTGTTCGGGGTTTCACTGAACAGAACAATGTACCACAACTCCAGTATCTGCTAAGATGCTTCCAGACCTTATCTTGAGCACCACTTCATTTTCAGAGCTCTAGGCAGCTGCTTAGAAGAAGGAAAAGACTATCAGACCACACTCATATAATCTACAATGTGTTAATTTTATTACAGATAAAACACTAACGTTCCGGCTCTCATTCCTTCCTCAGCCACATCTGTGAGAACAATAAACACACTGAAGATTCTATGAGTGCTGTTTGATACTCTTTTCCAGATTCACTGTTTTTGCAGATCCAAAAACTTTGGAGTGAAGTCTGCTCTCTCTTTTTCAGCTGCTTAGAAGAACCCATGGTTGATGTTTTTGTTAGTGGAGCCTAAAGCTTATAGAATTTTCATCAGCTGGCCTTTACTAATGATGACTGTGAGCAAGCCATAACCCTAACCAGCTAATTAAGGTCTGAGACCTCTGGCAAAGTTATGTGAGCACTCAAATTTCCTGGGGTTCCTATACATTGGCAAGGCACAGCTTTCCTATTTTCACTCTAAAACACATAAAACTAATACATGAAACTAAAACACATAAAACACTTGTATTGCTTAAAATGTGTGTTTCATCTTTAATGTCTCTTGGAGATCATTTCACCTTCAACTTGCTTAACAGTTTACAGTAGCAGTTACAGTGGGGAAAATAAGTATTTAGTCAGTCACCAATTGTGCAAGTTCTCCCACTTAAAAAGATGAGAGAGGCCTGTAATTGACATCATAGGTAGACCTCAACTATGAGAGACAAAATGTGAAAAACAAATTGAGAAAATCATTTTGTCTGACTTTTAAAGAATTTATTTACAAATAATGGTGGAAAATAAGTATTTGGTCACCTACAAACAAGCAAGATTTCTGGCCGTCACAGACCTGTAACTTCTTTTTTAAGAGGCTCCTCTTTTCCCCACTCATTACCTGTATTAATGGCACCTGTTTGAAGTCGTTAACAGCATAAAAGACACCTGCCCACAACCTCAAACAGTCACACTCCAAACTCCACTTTGGTGAAGACGAAAGAGCTGTCGGAGGACACCAGAAACTGAATTGTAGACCTGCACCAGGCTGGGAAGACTGAATCTGCAATAGGCAAGCAGCTTGGTGTGAAGAAATCTACTGTGGGAGCAATAATTAGAAAATGGAAGACCTACAAGACCACTACTAATCTCCCTCGATCTGGGGCTCCACGCAAGATCTCAGCCCGTGGGGTCAAAATGATCACAAGAACGGTGAGGAAAAATCCCAGAACCACAAGGGGGGATCTAGTGAATGACCTGCAGAAAGCTGGGACCAACGTTACAAAGGCTACCATCAGCAACACACTACGACGCCAGGGACTCAGATCTTGCAGTGCCAGACGTGTCCCCCTGCTTAAGCCAGTCCATATCCAGGCACGTCTGAAGTTTGCTAGAGAGCATTTGGATGTTCCAGAAGAGTATTGGGAGAATGTCATATGGTCAGATGAAACCAAAGTAGAACTATTTGGTAAAAACACAACTCGTCGTGTTTGGAGGACAGTGAATGCGGAGTTGCATCCAAAGAACACCATACCAACTGTGAAGCATGGGGGTGGCAACATCATGGGCTGTTTCTCTGCAAAGGGACCAGGACGACTGGTCCGTGTACATGAAAGAATGAATGGGGCCATGTATTGTGAGATTTTGGGTGCAAACCTCCTTCCATCAGCAAGGGCAATGAAGATGAAACGTGGCTGGGTCTTTCAGCATGACAATGATGCCAAGCACACTGCCAGGGCAACAAAGGAGTGGCTTCGTAAGAAACATTTCAAAATCCTGGAGTGGCCTAGCCAGTCTCCCGATCTCAACCCCATCAAAAACCTTTGGAGGGAGTTAAAAGTCTGTGTTGCCCGCCGACAGCCCCAAAACATCACTGCTCTAGAGGAGATCTGCATGGAGGAATGGGCCAACATACCAGCAACAGTGTGTGCCAACCTTGTGAAGACTTACAGAAAACGTTTGACCTCTGTCATTGCCAACAGAGGATATACAACAAAGTATTGAGATGAACTTTTGTTATTGACCAAATACTTATTTTCCACCATTAATTGCAAATAAATTCTTTAAAAGTCAGACAAAATGATTTTCTCAATTTTTTTTTCACATTTTGTCTCTCATAGTTGAGGTCTACCTATGATGTCAATTAACGGCCTCTCTCATCTTTTTAAGTGGGAGAACTTGCACAATTGGTGACTGACTAAATACTTATTTTCCCCACTGTATATAAACCAGGGTGCAAAAACTTTTGCATGCCTCTGTACATACTGCATGACTGTATGTGTGTGTGTGTGTGTGTGTGTGTGTGTGTGTGTGTGTGTGTGTGTGTGTGTGTGTGTGTGTGTTTGGCTGTGAACTGATCTAGGCATGATCCTGGACTCGGTGGTGTGTGAGTTAAGTCCTAAAACAGTGTTGGAGGTGGGGACATACTGTGGATACTCTGCTATTCGCATTGCTCGGCTACTGCGCCCCGGTGGCCGGCTTCTGACCCTGGAGTTTAACCCGGAATACGCTGCAGTGGCCCGGCAGATCATCAGCTGGGCCGGACTGGAGAACACTGTGAGAACCACACTGATAGTATATAATGATAATACAGTGAACTTCGCTGTAGATGCAGCTCACTGTAATGTACTCTGACATATCAGGCTGTTTTGTTTGTAAACCATTTGAACAGATATATACAGAATACAGAACAAAATAACAACTGACTGAATATTAGTTAAGTTCAATAAACATGAACATAAGTCCTATTTGATTCCCTAAAGCAGATCTTTGGAAATGGAAATAAACACTTTCTGCAAAGACATTCAACACAAATTTTCACAGGTGCCTTAAACATTTGCATTATGCTGTATAATATATAACTCTCTCTCTCTCTCTCTTTCTCTCTCTCTCTCACACACACACACACACACACACACCCATAAGTCGATAAGTATTTATAATTGATATGATTGAAATGTAGATTTTCAGTTTTGAAAGGGTTTAACAAAAACATTGCACTAACCATTTAGAAATTCCTATTTTGCATAGTCTCACAGGCTCCAGTGTCACTGGACAAAGTATAATTATAAATAGAAGCACAGCTAATGGTTTGCAGGCAGTGACTGAAGGCACAGGCTTGTCTACACTGACTGAGAGGCAAACGCTTGCAGCTGAACCAAATGGACAAAGATCAAACTTTAGGCTCACGTGAGCCAAAGATGTTTGGAGGAGTAAAGATGAGAAGGACATCCTGGTCATAATCATCAGTTAGACTGCTGAAAGTCTAATAGGACAATCACCTCAAACTCACAAGAGTGGTGGTTGAAGAAAAGCATGAAGTGGGTTAACATGAAACCTTAAGATCTTCAATGATCAGGACCCCACAAGACCACCACAGAGCAGCTATTATGTGGGTGGTGGGTCATTCCCAGCACTGCAGTGACACTGACATGGTGGTGGTTCTAGAGTGTGTTATGCTGTAATGAATAGATCAGACACAGCAGTGCTGCTGGAGTTTTTAAACCCCTCAGTGTCACTGCTGGACTGAGAACAGTCCACCAACCAGTAATATACAGCCAACAGTGTTCTGTGAGCGCTGATGAAGGACTAGAGGATGACCAACACAAACTGTGCAGAAACAGATGAGCTTCTGTCTCTGACTTTACAACCACAACATCTGCAACTAGGTGGGAGTGTCTAATAGAATGGACAGTGAGTGGACACAGTGTTGAAACACTCCAGCAGCACTGCTGTATCTGACCCACATATACCAGTGCAACACACACTAACATGCCACCACCATGTCAGAGTCACTGCAGTGCTGAGAATGACCCACCACCCACATCATACCTGCTCTGTGGTGGTCCTGTGGGGTCCTGATCATTGAAGATCAGAGTGAGGAGGAGAATAAAGTCTGCAGAGAAAGTTTTGAGTGATTTCTTGGAACTGTGGTTTACAGTCTGTCAGTCTGTAATTACAGAACTCCTGTATGGTAAGAGGAGTTGACAGTCTGTCTGTCTGTCTGTCTGTATGTATGTATGTCTGACTGTCTGTTTGTCTGTCTGTCTGTATGCCTATCTGTATGTCTGTCTGTCTGTCTGTATGTATGTCTGTCTGTATGTATGTCTGTCTGTCTGTCCATCTGTCCGTCTGTCTGTCTGTATATCTGTCTGTCTGTATATCTGTCTGTCCATCTGTCCGTCCGTCTGTCTGTATGTCTGTCTGTCCGTCCGTCTGTCTGTCCATCCGCCTGTCTGTCTGTCTGTCTATATATCTGTCTGTCTGTATGTATGTCTGTCCGTCCGTCTGTCTGTCTGTATATCTGTCTGTATGTATGTATGTCTGTCTGTCTGCATGTATGTATGCATGTCTGTCTGTCTGTATGTATGTCTGTCTGTCTGTCTGTATGTATGTCTGTCCGTCCGTCTGTCTGTCTGTCTGTATATCTGTCTGTATGTATGTATGTCTGTCTGTCTGCATGTATGTATGCATGTCTGTCTGTCTGTATGTATGTCTGTCTGTCTGTCTGTATGTCTGTCCGTCCGTCTGTCTGTCTGTATATCTGTCTGTATGTATGTATGTCTGTCTGTCTGCATGTATGTATGCATGTCTGTCTGTCTGTCTGTCTGTGTTACGTCCCTGAGTTTGGGGACTTTTCTTTTGGTTTGTGTTTAATTATTTTTCCAGGTTTGCTGCTTTGACTGGTGGTTGGCTGCTCTGGAGAAACACTTTTTGTTGCGTCCTACCCCTAGGGGACGTAACAAATGGGGGCTCGTCCGTCGCTTTCTCTTTTGTGCTTTTGGTCCCTTGCTGGTAGGTGAATTTTGTTTCTGATTGGCAGTTTTTTTATTGTGGTGGGAGGAGTTTGGGTCTGTTTGTTGGAGTCTGTTTGATGTGGTAAAATGGAGTTTAGTATTGAGGCGTTTCGGCAGAATCCTTCTTTGGAAGCTCTGGGTAGTTGCCGTAGGGGTGACTTATTGTTGATTGCGGAATTTTATGATATTTCGGTGCCCAGGTCTGCTACAAAACAAGCAATAATGGAGTTGGTACAGGAGGGTTTAGTCTCTGCTGGTATTTTGCCTTCTGAAGATGTTGGTTCGGAGCCGGTTTTCGAAACGGCCGATCTTGATTCGTCTAAATTCTCTGGTCAAGCTCCTGTTTTACATCCTCTTATTGGCTTGGGTAGTGCGGATCTTAAGTTAGCTATTAGATTGAAAGAGCTGGATCTACAAGTTAAACGCCAAGAACATGAAACTCTGCTCCTGCGAGTTAGACAGTATAGTTTGGAGAGTGGTGACACACGTGGAGCTGGAGTAGCTAGGCCTCCACCTGTGTCGGCCTCTGTGGTTTCACCTAATGTTACTGCTGCTTCGCCTGTGTTACCTTCAGTGGAATCTTGTAGAGGTTTTGATCTCAGTAAGCAGATTCGTTTGGTTCCCACATTTAGAGACAATGAAGTCGATTCATATTTCGGAGCTTTTGAACGCATAGCTAGTGCTTTGAGCTGGCCAAAGGAGGTTTGGCCACTTTTGCTACAGTGCAGGCTGACTGGGAGGGCTCAAGAGGTCTGTTCTGCATTGTCTCTTGAGGATAGTTTAAATTATGATGTGTTAAAAAGTGCCATTTTGAGGTCATATGAGTTAGTGCCAGAGGCTTACCGTCAGAGATTTCGTTCACATTTAAAAACTGCCAACCAGACATTTACTGAGTTTGCTCGTGAAAAGGCAAACCTCTTTGATAAGTGGATTCAATCCAGCAAGGTGACAAATTTCGAGCAGCTTCGTGAACTTATTTTATTAGAGGATTTTAAAAATACGTTGCCAGACAAGATTGAGATCCATTTGAATGAGCAAAAAGTCTCCTCTATAGCACAGGCTGCGGTCTGTAGTGACGAATTTGTTTTGACACATAGGGGAAACTTTGTTTTATCTCCTAGTGGGGGAAAATTTAGTCCGGAAAGAAGCGTACAAAAATTTAAAACAGCTAACATGTCTCAGTCCGAAAATCGAGAATGCTTCTATTGCCACAAGTCTGGACATCTCATTGCTGTCTGTCCAGCACTAAGAAAGAAAGCTCATCTTTCTGGACAACATGCACCAAAAGTGGTTGGCTTTGTTAAGGCTATTGGTGATTCTGTTGCAGACAGACAGGGCATTGATCCTGTGTATGAACCTTTTATTTTAGAAGGTTCAGTCTCACTGACTGGTCAGAAGGGTGACCGAGTCCCAGTGACAATTTTGCGGGACACAGGAGCTGCTCAGTCATTTGTTCGTGAGGGGGTTTTGCCTTTATCTGATGAAACATTTTGTGGTGCAGATGTCTTGGTTCAAGGCATTGAGCTTGGTGTGGTAAAAGTTCCACTGCATACTTTGCACATTCAGTCTAGTTTGGTGACAGGGTTTGGTAAAGTTGCTGTTCGTTCCAAACTACCTGTACAAGGGATTGACTTTATACTGGGTAATGATTTGGCTGGTGGAAAAGTGTTGCCTTTTCCTGAGGTCATTTGTGATCCTGTATCTGAACGTCAAGGACAGACAGAAGACTGTGGATTTAGCTTCCGAATTTCCATCTGTTTTTCCTGCTTGTGCTGTTACGCGAGCACAGTCACGGAGGTTATCGGATGTAATTGATCTTTCTGATAGCTTTCTCTCCCGGACTGATGGCAGTGGTGGCCATGACGTTGGTGATGACCAACGGGGGTCAGATGTAAACACTGATTCTTGTGATTTCTTTGCAGGACTTCATGGGTCAGTTAATGAACCCCAGCTGCTGTCTACTGTCCGCACTGTTAAGGGCAAACCACCGGTGTCATCTTCTCTTGCTGAACCTGACTTGTCACTGTCAGTTGATAGAGTTCTCATCATCGCTGAACAGCAGTGTGATCCCTCTCTGGCTCGTTGCAGAGCCGTTGTGGTAACTAAGGAAGATTTGTCTAAGAAACCAATTGCCTATTTTAGGGATGAAGGGTTGTTGATGCGTAAATGGACGCCAACAGCATTGAGTGAATTAGAGTGGGGATCAGTGTACCAGCTAGTTGTTCCCCAGAAGTTTCGCAGGCAGGTTTTGAGTCTTGCTCATGATCATGGTTTTGCTGGCCATTTGGGGGTAACTAAAACTTATAACCGAGTTTTACGTTGTTTCTTTTGGCCTGGCTTGAAATCTGATATTGCAAGATATTGTAGATCCTGTCATATTTGTCAGCTTATAGGGAAGCCAAATCAAATTGTTCCCCCAGCACCTCTTAGACCCATTCCTGTAATGGGTGAGCCTTTCGAACATGTGATCTTGGATTGTGTAGGTCCATTGCCACAAACAAAGTCTGGAAATAGATACCTACTGACAATAATGTGTGTAGCAACACGTTTTCCAGAGGCAGTGCCTTTACGCTCTTTGAAAGCTAAAGTCATTGTTAAAGTGCTCATTAAGTTTTTTTCTACCTTTGGACTCCCACGAATTGTACAATCTGATCAGGGTTCTAACTTTATGTCCCGATTGTTTAAGCAAGTGTTGTCCCAACTTAACATAAAGCATCAAACTTCTAGTGCTTATCATCCTGAAAGTCAAGGCGTATTAGAGAGATTTCATCAAACATTGAAATCAATGCTACGTGCCTATTGCTTGGAGACTGATAGGAACTGGGATGAGGGAGTTCCACTGCTGTTATTTGCCATTCGTGAGACTCCTCAAGAGTCTTTAGGTTTCAGTGCTGCTGACTTGGTGTTTGCACATACGGTTCGAGGCCCACTAAAGCTGTTGCAAGAGAAGTGGATGTCTGATGGAGATAATGTCACTTCGCATGGTAACTTGTTGGACTATGTCAGCTCGTTTCGTGAACGTTTGCATCATGCTTGCGAGTTCTTCACTCTTCACGCTCGCACTTCACTGTCCTCTGTTCAGACCAAAATGAAAATGCTTTTTGATAAAAAGACAGTTTCTCGTTCATTCCAGCAAGGTGACAAAGTACTTTCTTTGTTGCCTGTTTCTGGCTCTGCTTTAGAAGCATGTTTTTCTGGTCCTTATGAAATTAAGAGTAAACTAAATGAGTCTGATTATGTAATCAGCACCCCTGACAGAAAGCGTAAAACCAGGGTATGCCACATTAATATGCTTAAGCCCTATGTTAGTAGGGATGAGGACATCTCAGAGCCAAAACCTGTTGCCCCTCCTGTTGTCACTGTCTCCGTTTTGCCATCTGGAGATGGTTCAGAAGTTGATGAGGATGGTTTAGGCATGCACAGCATTCCGGTGGCTGGCATTCGTTTGCAGAATTCACAGATTTTGGTAGATTTGGATTCCTTCTTGCTTCATTTACCTGAAGAATTTCGCAGAGACATAGTTGAGTTGATTCAGCTGTATCCTGCTTTGTTTTCTGATGTTCCTTCACGCACTCATGTGTTGTCTCATGATATTGATGTAGGGCAGAATGTTCCAATAAAACAGCATCCTTACCGTGTAAATCCGGTTAAACGGCAACTGATGCAGAAAGAGGTTGACTACCTCTTTGATAATGGGTTGGCTGTTCAGAGTTGTAGTGCATGGAGTTCTCCCTGCCTCCTTGTGCCAAAACCAGATGGTTCAGTCCGTTTTTGCACCGATTATCGGAAAGTTAATGCCATCAGAAAGCCAGACTCTTTTCCCTTGCCACGCATGGAAGACTGTGTTGACAAAGTGGGGGCAGCTTTATATGTTTCTAAGTTGGATCTGCTTAAAGGTTATTGGCAGGTGCCTTTAACCCCTCGTGCTGCTGAAATTTCTGCCTTTGTCACACCAGATAGTTTTCTGCAGTATACGGTGATGTCCTTTGGACTTCGAAATGCTCCAGCCACATTCCAACGGCTTATGAGTCAGGTGTTGATGGGTGTTTCTGATTGTGAGGTGTATTTGGATGATATTATTGTCCATTCATCCAGCTGGAACAATCATCTGACGACACTTCATACTGTGTTTGATAGACTGCATCAAGCCTCTTTGACACTAAACTTGGCCAAATGTGAGTTTGGTAAGGCTACAGTGACTTACCTAGGTAAACAGGTTGGTCAAGGACAGGTTTGTCCTGTTGCTGCGAAAGTGCAGGCCATTCTGGATTTCCCTGTGCCTTGCACCAAAAGGGAACTTAAAAGGTTCCTTGGAATAGTAGGGTACTACCGTGGTTTTTGCAGAAACTTTTCTGATGTAGTTTTACCCTTGACAAGTTTACTTCGGACTTCCAGTGAGTTTGTGTGGTCTACATCCTGCCAAACTGCATTTGAGTCTGTAAAAATGTTGCTCTGTAGTGCTCCTGTACTTTCTGCTCCAGATTTCTTGCGTCCTTTCAAGTTGGAAGTGGATGCCAGCGCAACCGGTGCTGGTGCTGTCCTGCTCCAAGAGGATTCCAGCAGTATTGACCATCCAGTGTGCTATTATTCAAAGAAGTTTTTAAAACATCAGCTTAATTATAGCACGATCGAAAAAGAAACCCTGGCCTTATTACTGGCATTACAACATTTTGAGGTATATGTTGGGTCTAGTCCACTACCCCTTGTTGTGTACACCGATCATAATCCATTGGTTTTTCTTTCTCGGATGAGAAATTCAAATCAACGCCTTATGAGATGGGTGTTAATTATTCAGGAATTTAACCTTGAAATTTGCTATAAAAGGGGATCTGAAAATATTCTGGCAGATGCTCTTTCTCGGGCTTTCTCGGGCTCTTTCTCAGTGTGTGCTGGGTTGACAGGTGCAGCTGGTTGAGGGGGCATCTGGGGACTGGATCCCACACCTGAGGGAACACTTTGGTATTCAAACGTTCGACTTTGTTTTCCTAGATCACTGGAAGGAATGCTACCTGCCCGATGTTAAATTACTGGAGGTATGACTTTCTCCATCAGAAGTTGAAATTTCATATTCATATCCATGCTTTTTCTGCAATGTTTGCTTCTTAAATTTGCCCTATAAATAAATGCAGCCAACAAGTTATAACCCATCAATTAGCACATGTACAAATGACATGTTTAAATTATTGTACAACATGGTTACATTTGGGCCAAAATATTTTACTAAAACTTTGCTTTAAAATGCTTAGTCTGAGGTTCTCATCTGATTGATGATGTGCTTTAACTTGGCTCCGTTCTTTTTCTCCTTTGAGGAATGTGGACTGCTCCGGAAAGGCACCGTCCTGCTGGCTGACAATGTCACCTGTCCCGGAGCTCCAGATTATGTCAAATATGTGCGCAAAAGTTCATCCTATGAAAGCAGCTACTTGAAATCTTACCTGGAGTACACGAAAGCTGAGGACGGCCTGGAGAAATCTGTTTATCTGGGTTAGAGGATGTGTTCAGAGGATGTGTTCAGAGGATGTGTTCAGAGGATGTGTTCAGAGGAGGTTTTCAGAGGATTGTGTTTTTTTAAAGGTGAATATAATGGGAAACGCAGTGCTGCAGTAATCTGTTGTGTGTTTTGATTTGAGATGAACTGTTCTGATATTAGGAGGAGATATCGGTCTCAATATTAACAAAACCAGCTCTACACTGAATTCCAGTCCAATTTACAAATCAATTTACAGTTTTATTGTGTGTTTTAAAGCCCTGAATGGTCTGGATCTCATCTGCATAGCAGAACTATTTCAGTTACATACACCTTCACCAGCCCTGAGATCTGCTGACCAGCTTCTTCTGATGGTTTTCAGAATTTAAGAGCTCTAGAGCTTTGGAACAACCTTGCCACCAAGATTCAATGTGCTCAAAACATACCTATATCGGCTAGTATAACATACCTATATCGACATACCTATATCGGCTTTTGAACATGACTGAGGATGATAAAATATGGATTTTATGGTGTACTAAGCAGTGGTTACTACTTTCGTTTTTGTTTTTAAAACCACTTTGCTGTAACTCTGCTTGTTTTAAATGTGCTATTAAAATAAATGGTGCTTCAACAGACAACACTTATGCCATCTAACCAGCTGTGCCTCTAATTCCAGCCCAGAAGCCTCTGAATTTGCCTCCCCATTCCAGTCTTCAGGGGCATAGGACATCAACCAATCAACCAATCAATCAATCAATCAACCAATCAATCAATCAACCAATCAATCAGTATTTTCACGCTGAGATACATTGAGGCTAACCCTCAGTTTCAATGTTACCGAGTATTTACGGTGTACAGCAAGTTCACTGACTGAGGAAATAAAAAGTCTACCTAAGATTTTAAAATGAGTAAGATCAGAGAAGATTAGAGAAATGAAAGTCTAAGAAAATAAGAAATTGCAACAACAATTGTAATAAATATTACAAAACATAATCACGTTTAAAATACTTGGAATACGAGTAAAAAAAGTCAATTTAAAAATAATAAAAATCAAATAAAACAAAGTATGAATATAAGATATGTGAGCTGATCTGTAGTGTTTTCTGTAGTGAAGTCCAGCTTCGTTGCTTCAGTGGAAATGAAAGCAGATTTCCTCAATTCAGTAAAAGCTCTCACTACCAGGCAGGAAATCCAGTCACTGAAGTGAGTCTGATACTGAAAGCCAGCAAATGACGGAAGAGTGTCAATAAAAATTAACATAGAGGCAAAATGAATATTAGAATAACATAATAAAATAATAATCAGGCATCTGTGTCTGTCTCCTATAAATACTTTAAGGGGAATAAAAATGTATTTGAAGACGTTTGACTGTTTATGATGACAGAATGGATCTTGATTATTGGATATGGAGGTTAATTGGATATGTAATTATACTCATTTGCTCATATTTTTATTCACTTCAGGTGCTTCAAATGAAACAGTGTTGCTTAGGGAACTGCGTCCCTGACTTGTCTCCATAAAATCTGCAAGACCACGCATTGCCACCAGAGAGCAGGCTCACATTAAACATATCAGTCCATAAAAACGTTCCTGTACCAGCCCTTTACCTTCCACAAATAACTGTTACATAATATAATAACATATGACACTGTGAGACTTGATGGCAAGAGGAGAACATCCGAGTGACTCTGAAAGAGAGCTCATTATTAGGGCATAGATTAGTCACAGAGATTCAACGGGCCAGTGTTTCAATAGGACCAGAGATTAAAGTGACATCTGCATTTAGATCTATGACATGAGTAAAAAGGGTTGGAAATGGTGGTGGAAAGTGCACATTCAGTGTGCTGGTGCATTAGTGTGGTATGTAAGGAAAAAAACAGGAGAACAGCTGTTCCGCCGGTGACTGAGTAGGTCAAGACAGGATATGATCATACTGGGTCAGTAAGAACAATCTGTCCACACCTACAGAGACTGATATTGTAATGGAAAGATGAGCATTTGTGGGTTGGTTGTGTTAAATCCGTAGGTGCTGGTGCACAGAGATGTGATACATATCGATGAAGCACATTTTACACAAAGGAGTGAGTCAATGTGTGGCACCAAAAGCACCCGAGATTAGAAATTATTCTCGTGGGTCTCCTTTATTTAGTTGGTCTCTTCCACACCTCTAGGAGGACAGTGTCTGTACACCCTGGATGAAAAATCGCCATTTCAAACTGATCTCATTTCAAACAGAACTCCAGAAATGGACGAGATGTGTGGGAGCGCCCCCTTTGGAAAAAAGGACTGTAATGAGTTTCTTACACCTCTCTACTGGAATTCTGGACCATTCTTCCTTTGCTCCTAGTCTCCTAGTGTGCCTTCTCCTAACTGCTATTCTGAGATCTCTCTACAGGTGGTCTGTAGGATTTACATAAGGACTCTCCAGCGCTTCAGTCTTAAACCATTAATGGGGGCTTTCTGAAGTATGTTTTACGTCATTGTCCTGCTGAAAGACCCATGACCTAGCTCTGGAGACCTAGCTCTCTGACACTGGACATTACCTTGTGCTCCAGAATTCTTTTGGTCGACATCCAGTGCCAGAAGGAAGCAAAACAACCCAAACCTCCACCATGTTTGACTGATAATGTGAGGATAGTGGGAGCTGACAATGTTCTTCCTTGAGGCTCCTTTAGTTGATTGAGGTTCTACCATTCAAACAATCCTTTGATGCAACTTTCCAATAATTGTTGCTCTTACATTTTTAATCACATTGTGGCCAGAGGGTCTCACATCCTCAAAGACTGAGGGGCTGAATGGGCTGTGTTTGATTTATGTATTTAAAGAACCTGATTGAAATCACATTATTCCTTACAGTTTTGAAACGTTGCCAATATATTTGTCCAAAGTTCTGTGTGGAATTATGTCCATGAATTCAGATTTGTTTTTGGTGCAAACAAAAGAAATCAACATGTGAATTCCAATAGCATTTGTCACTGTAACACTTTTTGGAACAAATGGCACATTTTCTAAAAGAAATGCAGGGCTGCTGAAATTATTGACCCTGATTGTATAATAAGTACATGGACAATTTTGGTTCTGTACATCCCAGAAGTTTCAAATTGGTTTTAACAAAATGTTGTATTTACCATTTAGGAAAAACATACATTTTGCCTTCTTGAAATGTTGGTGCACTATATTCAACTGTGCAACACCCGCACAAAAGTGAGTGTCATGGAAGAGTGATTAGAAAAAAACACTCTCCCTGTATCCTCACCACTACATTCATTTTTACATGTTTTCAAATCCTGTGGTCCAATGAAGCTAAGCTACAGACTAAACGTTTTGCTGGACTGAGAACAGTCCACCAAAATATCCAGCCGACAGCGTCCTGTGAGCAGCATCCTGTGACCACTGAGGAAGGACTAGAGGAGGACCAACATAAACTGCAGAAACTGATGATCTTCTGTCTCTGACTTTACATCTACAAAGTGGAGACACTAGGTAGGAGTGTCTAATAGAGTGGACAGTTAGTGGACACAGTGTTTAAGCACTCCAGCAGAACTGCTGTGTCTGATCCACTTGTACCAATGCTACCCACTACCCCACCACCACCATGTCAGTGTCCCTGCCGTGCTGAGAACGGTCCTGTGGGGTCCTGAAGAACTATGTAAAAGGAGGATAACAAAGTATGCAGGAAACAGAATGATTCATGAATGATTCATTTGCTAATTATTTGAAGTTGCTCTGTGAAGTTCCTCCTTCATCACTCACAGCTTTAACGCTGTAAAATCTAACCGCACTTCTTAATGAACTCTTTCAAGTTAACAGAACTTAAATCTGGGATCACTTCAAATATTTAAGCCTAACCTAACTCAAAATCAGTAGGTGATGCTCACGTTCCCTTGTTCTACGTAAGATCGACATGTTTTGAGTTAAGGTAAATGAATCCAACTGTGTTAGACTTACTTGAATGGACTGAGTTACGCGGTGACATTTAGGGTGGACCTTGTGTTGGGGCAGTTCAGTCCGGATGAATTAAACTTATTGGCTCCTGGCACATCAGTTTGTACACTGGGTGTCTCTTCCCATCCTCACTCACCCCCATTGTGTAGTCATTCCCTTTTAGGTGTGCACTTAGGTGTGCATTAAATGTAACTCCTAGCCTTTCCTCATTGTTGAAGGTTGTAAGAGCAAGTTACCACTTTCTCTTCTGCAGATGGTGGTTGTATGTAGGTTTAATGCTATTAATGCAGAGCTGATGCAGTGACAGCAGCTGGAATGTGGAGTTCATTATGTTTATGTCTCTGAAACAATGTGAAATTAAACTAAGTGTACTTGATTTACTGACCGACAAGTACTGTACTATACATGCATTGCTTGTACTCTGTTAAGGGTGTTATTTAAGTTCAAAAGGCACATTTTGTAATCATTTGAATTCACGTTTTGGAGTTAGTTCAACTCAAATTTAAGTAAACTACAGTTAGAACTACACAATACCTACACAACTTGTTTGCATGCTTTTTAAGTAAGGTTAACTACATTTTACAGAGCAGGATGAATGACAGGACTTTCAGTCTGGATTCACGTTGGTCACAGTGCTGCTGACCTGCATTTCAACACTTAATTAAGAGGACAAATACAACAAACAATCGCACTTAAACACATTAAATAATATTACGTTCAGCAGCATTTTTTTTCTGCCAGCATGTGCAGTCTTTTTTTTTCTGCTCTATGGTGGGTCACCATGAACTGAACCTTGTACACTATCACTTAAGAACTCACGTGACCCACAGGCCAACTAGATTATCACTCTCTCACTCTCTCTCTCTCTCTCTCTCTCTCTCTCTCTCTCACACACACACACACTCACACACACACACCTACACTTAAAATAACAGAATAAAGGGGGTGAAATGCTGTAAATATTGATTCCAATGAAGCAGAACTGAGGTTCTGCTCAAAGGTTCTGCTAGTGGAAGAAGGACACGAGTTATATTCAGCAATGTGTGCATGAAATATATATGCCTACACTAACTCCTCACATACACACTGCTGTAATCCCAATCTGTGCCATTAGTGCAGAGAGGGAGAGGGAGAGTGAGTGAGAGAGAGTGAGTGAGAGAGAGAGAAAGAGAGAGAGAGAGAGAGAGAGAGAGCTTTTAAGGGATTTGACTGTGATTTGGAGACTCAGTTGTGGTGTGTTTGTGCTTTTCCACTTTTCTCCTCCTCACTCCTCAATCACTCCATCTTCCTCTGCTCTCTGCTCATCCCCCTGAACTACCAAACCCAGCTGGGACCCGAATTCTCCCTGAAGCTGGAGATGTGAGGAGGGTTCGGGGTTCGGGCTCCTGTAGTGGCGCAGCGTTTTGCGGATGGAGGAGCAGAGTGGCGCTGATGGAGCGCAGCCGGAGGTAAGAAGAGCGCAGTCATTTACAGTCAGCATCAATAACAATCACAGTGTCGGGGTGCTGGACTGGACTCAGATCAACTTTCCTCTGCACAGCCACTGATATTTACTCCTTTTTTTAAGCTGATGTTTGGATTGTGCGTTTTTGGCGCAAAGGAATAAAAGCGCGGAAGATTGATTGATTTAAAACTGGAATGTTTTTGCTCTGTGAGCATTAAAAATAATAATATTTTATATATAGGATTTTGGGTTTTGTTTCATATGTGATGCATTCAGAATATAGTGCTCACAGCAGTGATCTAACTGTTTATCCCCTTAAACTCATTATACTCACATTTTACCGGCGCATCAAAAACATGGATCTGATTCCTGATATGTTATTAAAGAATGGTGGAAGGTGTCCATTGATCACACTAAACTAATCTGAACCGAAGCTCAAATAAGTCACAAATATGACCCATTTGGTTCTGAAGGAATGCAGTTCTGACAACTCGTTTGGCGCAGTTTTCCAGCGGTTTTGCGCACAAAGGCCCGCAGGTTTCAGAGCAACCATGAGAGCAGCTGCAGGGCTTTAGACTCAGGACATCAACATTACAATGATAAATATGGTCGATGGACGTTCTCCAGACAAGAAAGACAGCTTTGCTTCACAGATACTTTGCAGCCTTCAGGACATGCGTTCTGTGATTTATTTTATACAGTTCTTATAATCTTAACATGGTATTCCCATTCATTCTTCTTCATTATGCATCTAAAAGTGATGGAAAATGACCCCTAATTTATGAGGACCTTATTTTGGAAAGTAGAGCACTTACCTGTTGATCCATATCAGTGGTGCTCATGTATATAATGAGGGAGTAATTGATCAGTGTTCTGGACAGGGATTAAGCTTACTCATGGATTATACAGTATTCAGAATGGAGAGTCTCCATCAAACAGAAAATGATGTCTAGGACTAGGTTTAATCTCTATCTGGGAAATGGATCCTTGGTCAATTGTAATTAAATGCCTACTTTACTTTATTATTATTATTATTATTATTATTATTATTATTATTATTATTATTATTATTATTATTATTATTATAACTGTCAGTAATAAAGCAGTTTCAGAGTCTCATCTGATCACTGCAAGTGCAGTAATGTTGTATAATGTAATGAGTCATGAGTCAGTTTTATCTCTGAAAACAGAAAGTTATTTATCAAGGCAAACACCCTGAAGCAGTGTAATCAAGCGAGAATAACTGGCAAAAATAAATGAAGGCAAAACAATCATTTTGGTCTAAAAGTGGAAGATGTTTCATAATTGCATTCAGTGCACGTGCAGAATAGACTACCTGCACTGTTTCAGTGGTTTCTGAAGGAGTCTCAGTGAGGACACAATAAAAGAGACGCACCATCAAATCCTTCTATATCTATTAACATCATTTTTGGAGTTCACACAATTCTTCAAACAGTGTAATGTGGTGCTAATGAACAAGCAAGTTGTGCAAAATGCAAAGTGTGTGTGCACATGTTTGGTTGCAGCAGTTCTAGTGGTTGTAAGAGTAATAATATGTGTTAAGTGCAGCACATGAATAAAATGTGTACATTTAAACTGTCATGAAATGGCAAAAAACAACAGATCTCCTGTGGAGTTAAGGATTTTTATGGATTCGTTTACATGACCATACGTTCTGTTAACTGCAGGACAGTCTTTCATGTTGAGTCCTGAGTGGTCAGTAGGACATTATCTTACAGCAAGAACCATTTCAAATAAGATTGCAATTACAGATACAGATCATAATGAAAGTAAAGTTAGTCATAAATGTCAATATGTTAATAGTTACTACCAGCTTTCATGAATTATGTTAGTAAATGAGGTGGAAATCTTCCTTTTAATTCCATTAATTCATGATGATTTGATTGTGATTCATTTTATAAAATATACAGCATACAGTGCCTTGAAAAAGTATTCATACTCCTTGAACATTTCCACATCTGTTCACATTACACCCACAAACTTAAATTTATTTTACGGGGATTTTATGTGATAGAACAACACAGAGTAGCGAGTCCATATGAAGTGAAAATAAAATAAAACAACAACAGCATATATTTCAACATTTTAATAAATACAAATTGGAAAAAGACAATGTGACCAACTGTCTTCAGAATCACCTAGTAAATAAAGTCACATGTGTGTAATTTATTCTCAGTATAACTACAGCTGTTCTGTCAAAGTCTCAGAGGTTTGTTAGAAAACATTATTGATCAAACAGCATCATGGAAACCAAGGAACACACCAGACAGGTCAAGGAAACAGTTGTGGAGAATGGCTGTCCACATGAATGGACAGCCCAGGCAAGAAGAGAAGTAATTAGAGAAGCAGCCTAGATGCCCATGGTCACTCCGGAGGACCTGCAGAGATCCACAGCTCAGGTGGGAGAATCTGTCCACAGGACAACTATTAGCCATTTACTCCAGAAAATTGGCCTTTATGGCAGAGTGGCAAGAAGAAAGACATTTCTCAAAGCAAACCATAAGACGTCCCATTTGCCGTTTGCTACAAGTCATGTAAAGGACATCGCAAACATGGAAGATGTTCTGGTCACATGAGGTCAAAGTTGAACTTTTTGTTTCCAAATGCAAAATCCTGTGTGTGGTGAAAAACGCTGCACATCATCCTGAACACACCATGTCCACTGTGTGGATGCTTTTTTTCAGTAGAGACAGGGAACCTGGTACGATGGGTGGAGCTAAATATAGGGGAATCCTGGAGGAAAACCTGTTAGACGCTGCAGAAGACTTGAGACTGAGATGGAGCTTCACCTTCCAGCAGGACAACGAACTTAAACATACAGACAGAGGACAATGGACTGGTTTAGACCAAATCATATTCACGTGTTGACCCAGTCAGAGTCCAGACCTATATCCCACTCTGTGACAAGACTTGAAAATTGCTGTTCACAGAGGCTCTCCATCCAATCTGACTGAGCCTGAGCTGCTGCAAAGAAAAATGGGCAAAAAATGTAATTGCAGTGAAAGGAGGTCCTACAAAGTATTGACTTAGGGGGGTTGAATACAATTGCACACCGCATCTTCAGGTTTTAATTTGTAAATTAAATGTTAAACTATGTATCATTTTCTTTTCACTCCCCAGTTACTTGCTACTTTGCTACATACAGGTTTTGGGTGTAATTTAAAATAAAATGAAAAGTTCAAGAGGTATGAATACTTTTTCAATGTCTAAGCGATGTTTAACAAAACAACATTAGAGATATTTCCACAAATGCTTTTTAGTCTGTTGCTCATTTATGCATATGGTTTATGCATATGGTCATAAATATGTATGCTGCAAATTTGACAACAGATTGTGATTTAGCCAATCATATTTTAGAACCAGAAGAACCTTCCAAAATGCATTCTGGTACATGATCATTTTCAGATCACTGTATTTCAAAAATGTATGCACACCTCTAACCTCAGTGGGATATTTTTGATGCCCCTACAGGATCCACGGGTAAAGCACGGCAAACCCCCACGCCACATCAGAGGAGTGTGCCAAGTAGCCAGGAATCAGCCATGATGCCTTATCCTGGCATAGCTGGACCATGCCCGTGTTTTGGATCTTTCTTTCTTCTCCATTTCTTCTGCATCCTCCTCCTGGTGTTGGCCACAGGGTCCCATGCTACTTCAGCCTCTTCAGGCACACAGCCACAATCCATAAAGATAGAGGGTGATATTACACTGGGAGGCCTGTTCCCTGTCCACTCACGGGGACCTGCAGGTGTCCCCTGTGGAGATATCAAGAAAGAGAAAGGAATCCATCGCATGGAGGCCATGCTTTATGCTCTGGACCAGATCAACAGTGACCCAGACCTGCTGCCCAACATCACACTTGGAGCACGAATTCTGGACACCTGCTCAAGGGACACTTATGCTCTGGAGCAGTCCTTGACATTTGTCCAGGCACTCATCCAAAAGGACAACTCAGATGTCCGCTGCTCCAATGGCGAACCACCAATCATCCCCAAACCTGAGCGTGTGGTTGGGGTCATTGGAGCCTCAGCCAGCTCAGTGTCCATCATGGTAGCCAATGTGCTACGCCTGTTTGCAGTGAGTGTTCTTCTTTATTGCTTAATGGAAGTAGATTCATACACTATTGATCCATACAACTGAGTGAACCAGTCTAATGACTGTTATAAGCAGCACTGGTTACTGGACCACTATTGGTCTGCTGATGGTAGTGCTGGTGGTCCATTGTGCTGGTGGTCCATTGCTGGTGGACCACCTAGACAACACTGTTTAAGCCCAGTATAAAACAAAATGCTACTTTTTATTGTGGTCCAGTTCATTAATTTATCTTTCTTTCTGTTGTAAATTAGTTTAATTAACAATTTTCATCAAACACAGCATCATCAACACTGTGTTCCTCACAGTTGTTTGTATTTTCAAGATTGTTTTATTGATTAGTCGACTAATCTAAACAACTCATTTTCCTTCAGAAAATCAAAGCATTTCATTTTACTTCATTATTCAGTAACAAACTGTATTTCATATCATTAGTGTAAATGTGAGACTCCAGTCTGAGAAACACTAAACAGAGACATCTTTACGGTCAATAGTTAAAATCCCAGTTTCTATTTATTAAAAGCAGATCTGTATTTATGACGTTCCAGACACATATAAATGAGCTTGAAATCACAGCAGAAGTAAAATATGTTGCATATCTGCAGAGTGTTGGGAGTGAAGGGGGTTTAGGGTTTGGAATGCATTACATTATGGTAATTGTAGTTTAGCTGTAAGTGAACAGAGCTGTTCGCATGTACAGATCATATCTTTTTCTTGATAATGTTGGACTCAGTCTTTTGTTTTAAGCTCAGGCTGTAAAAAATGCTCAGTATTTCATTTATTAACCAATTTTATCTCATTGTTGTTGGTGGGACATGGGTTTTACCCAGAATAGTTGGAAGGTTAAACTCAGTTTGATTCTGGAGTTACAGATGGACAAAGCTCCTGGTTTGCTGTGACCACAGTCGAGACTTGAATCAGGAAACATAACTAACATTAGTAACATTAGTAACATATTTTTGCTGGTTTGTTGATTCAAATGCCATCAGTAGAAATTGCACCTATTCAGCATATTAATATTCTCAGTGCATCTGGAAAGTATTCACAGCGCTTCACTTTTTACACGTTTTGTTATGTTACAGCCTTTTTCCAAAATGGATTCAATTCATTTTCCCCTCAAAATTCTACACACAATACCCCACGATGACAAAGTGAGAAACGTTTGTTTGAAATCTTTGCAAATTTATTAAAAAATAAAATCCCAAAAATAGAATGTATATAATTGATCATAGCTATTGCCATGACACTCAAAATTGAGCTCAGGTCCATCTTGTTTCCAATGATCTTCCTTCAGATGTTTCTACAGGTTGATTGGACACCTGTGGTAAATTCAGCTGATTGGAAATGATTTGGAAAGACACGCACCTGTTAATTTAATGTCCCGTAGTAGACAGTGCAGGTCAGAGCACAAACCAAGGCATGAAGTCTAAGGAAATGTCTGTAGAGCTCAGGGACAGGTTTGTATCGAGACACAGATTTGGAGAAGAGTAGATAAAGATTTCTGCTGCATTGAAGTCTCAATGAGTACAGTGGCCTCCATCACCCATAAATGGAAGACGTTTGGAACCACCAGGACCTTTTTAGGGCTGGCCACCCAGCCAAACTGAACGATCATGGTAGAAGGACCTTGTTTATAGAGATGACCAAGAACCACATGGTCACTCTGACAGACCTCTAATGTTGCTCTGTGGGAGAGGAGAATCTTCCAGCATGACAACCATTTCTGTAGTACTCCCCCAATAAGGCATGTATAGTAGAGCGGCCAGATGTAAGCCACTCCTCAGTAAAAGGCACTTGTCAGCCCATCTGGAGTTTGCCAAAATGTACCTGAAAGACCATGAGGAACAAAAATATTTAACTTTTTGGACTCCATCATCATGTCTGGAGGAAACGAGGCACTGGTCATCATCTAGCCAATACCATTCATACAGTGAAGCATTGGTGGTGGCATCATGCTGCGGGAATGTCTGCAGCAGGAACTGGGACATTGGAAGAAGGTTTATCTTCCAATAGGACACCTACCCTAAGCACACAGCCAAGATAACAAATGAGTGGCTTTGGGACAACTCTGTGAATGTCCTTAAGTGGCCCAGCCAGAGCCCAAACCTGATTGAACATCTCTGGAGATATCTTAAAAGGTGGAGCTTGAGGAGTTCTGCAAAGAAGAATGGGAGAAACCTCCCAAAAGCCAAGCTTGTAGCATCAAACTCAAAAAGACTTGAGGCTGTAATTTGTGCAAAAGGTGTTTCAACATAATATTGAGTTCAACTTCTACTTATGTGCATGTTATATTTTTGTGTTTTAATATTTTTATATATTTAACAAACAAAATGTGCAAAAAATGAACATCTGAGATTAAACCAAATGTGAATAGCCTAAGATCTCCTCAGAATAGCAAAACCAAACCAAATCAAATGTATTTGTATAGCGTTTAACAGTTCATGTCACAAAGCAGCTTTACAGAAATTAAAAATAAGATGATCAACAAACAAAACAAAGGATAAAGATATAAACCCCCCGAACCAAAGGTAGGAAGAAGATATCCCTGGTGGACCCAGGACACAAGGGGGACCCCTCCTCCTCAGGTTAAACTAATCATACATTATTCGATCCCCGGGTGGGGCGACCTGGGAAATTTCTGTGTGGAGTTTGTTCTCCCCGTGTTTGCATGGGTTTCCTCCGGGTACTCCGGTTTCCCCCACAGTCCAAAGACATGTGCGGCAGGTGAATTGGTGACTCTAAAGTGGCCCTTAGTGTGTGAATGTGTGTGTGAGCCCTACGATGGACTGGCGCCCTGTCTAGGGTTGTATCCTGCCCTTGCGGTCAGAGTTGCCAGCTGGGCACCGGCTCCCCCGTGACCCTATTCAGGAATAAGCGGTATAGAAAATGGATGGTTGGATGGATGGATGGATGGATGGATGGATGGACATTATTGATGGTGGATATAACAGTAGCACCTAGTTAGGGTGTAGATTTCTACATAGTAGAATATCTGGTATGTAGGACTGTCTGCTAGTACTTTTTTTATTTTTTGGCAAATAAAAGTACGTCAAACTACGAAACCATCCTACCAAATTGACCTAGACTTCTAAAGGTTAAGGTGGTAATTTGATGATCTGAAGGTTTCTACATTCAGCTGAAGCACTGCTCTGTGAAGGAACTGGTAGAAGTAGCTGGAAGGGCTTGTCAGTGGTTGTGGATAAAAATGGGATGGGTGGGGAAGGTCTGAGTGTGACTGAATGTGCAGGTGTAGCATGGTGGGAGAGATTTTTACAATATGCTGTTGATGTAAAGATGTTGAGGTCCACATGGAACTGAACATGCTGGGCTATATTTTGGGCTTAGTCACCATAGCGGCTGATGTGGAGTTACGTTGATGTAGTGTGGGTGTGTTATGTGTACAATGGTGGTAGTGCGTGATGGAGAGCCACTGGTGCCACTGAGCATGCATTAACAGTGTCAGTGGGACTAGGCAAAGCCTTAAAGCCTCCGTGGCCTTCCTTCAACACGAAGCTTGTACATGAAGCCGAAAGGACCTTCGTGAGCTTACAAGTTTGCATACTCTCTGTGGTTTCGTTTCGCCTGTTGCACACACTTCATAACTGCACATGATGCTGTGACCCCTATACCAGCTCTGAGAGCTCCATGGCCATGGCACTGGTCTTTGTTTATCGAGCAATCACAGGCTTTGTTCCGTAGTATCTTTGTCCATGGTGTTTGCCCAACTGCCATGTGAAGCCTCAGCACAACACCTGTGGTTGTTCTTTTTCTCTGGTATTATGTTACATTGTTAACCGAGGCCAG
Organism: Acestrorhynchus altus; assembly: GCA_034509495.1. Classification (NCBI taxonomy): domain Eukaryota; kingdom Metazoa; phylum Chordata; class Actinopteri; order Characiformes; family Acestrorhynchidae; genus Acestrorhynchus; species Acestrorhynchus altus. The sequence continues at coordinate 3,710,717 of CM067521.1, read as the reverse complement.
GCCTACACAAGTAGTATGCTGAGGCCTTCAGTGATTAGTGAAGCCAAAGTGGTTCTACAGCTATAAAGTTGGGTAAAACAAGGTCTGTGAAGTAAGCTTGGAGGGGTCTGGGATGCTAGAGCTGACTGTTGAGCCTTCTAGAAGTTTTATGGGCTTAATGCAGCAAATCACTGACAAATGAAGGTATCCTTGGTTGCTTGGCAACAATAGCCTGTCAGTGGCTCAAGTCAAACTGGTGACAGAATTCATTGCCTTTTTTATTTAGGATTCCAGACGTCCTGGTGTCAGGGTATTGGGATGCAATTTCGTACAATGCAAGATCACTTTTGGTCTACAGACACATTTGATGCCCAATGTTACGTTAACGAGGTCCTGCAACCAGTGATTCTACCTCTTCTGAACACACACTCCGGCGCTCTATTCCAACTGGACGACGCTCGTCCACATACTTCTGCCGCTTTGAAATCACAAATACTATACCACGGTCAGTCGCATTTCCAGACCTATCCTTAATTGAAAATGTGTGGGACGCTATTGGACCTTCTGCATGGGATGGATTATCACAGGACACCCTTAGGAACCTCTACAACAGAAGGTGCCTTCTGGATGCAGCTGTTTTACTGATGATGAGCGTATTAAATATAACAGTAATAATATTCTATAGGGGAAATGTGTATAGCTGTATTGGTAGATATCCACGGAGCTGGCTTTACTCTACATCTAAATGCAGTGAGCTTCTTATTTTAGCTCATTTCACCTTCACTCATTCTTCATTTACCTAACAGGGTGGAAGTGTCTCTTAACTTTTCTACATAGAGTATGCGTCTGCGCGGGTTCCTCAATTCCCTCCGCTGCTCTGAGCTGTATTGGGCTGCATGCTGCTGCTGGCAGATTTCAGGCTGCAGTGCTGTAGATAGCGGCACAGGAAGTGGAACTAATTCTGTTCTGAGCTGCTAAAAGGTTTGGATAGTGTTTCAGCTCACTGGCCTCTACAGCAAAAGCATCTTCAAAAGACAGCGCTTTCAATTCCCTTATTCATTTCTCATTGTCTTCAGATCATCTTGGGTGAACTGATGATCTTTTTTTTTTTTTTTTTTTTTTTTTTTTTGCAGATGAACACATTGAACTACAGAAATCATATCACTGCCACCTCACAGAGTCACTCGGCAGTGATTAGATCAGAATCCATGTGTAAATGTGCAGTGGATTAAATGTCATGCATGCAGGATGGTTTTATACAAAGCTGGAGTGTATGTGTGGGGAAGAATGCAGAGGTTCAACTAGTTAAACACATTGCAGCATGCAGTGAGCTCTTTCTGCTGTTCCAGTATGAAGATCAAGATCTGTAGAACATCTCTGCAGCGCTGTATGTAAAAGCAGGGTGTGTACGTTTGCAATATTTAGGGTGAAAATGCACGATATGCAAGACTTTGTGATTGTCACAGTCACAATAATGTTTCTGTGGTTTGAAAACCAGTCAGAATGAAGGTAATGCACCAGCATAGCTGTGAAGCCAGACCTTAGGAGACTAGGCTGGATGACAAAATAAGAATGAATAAGAAAACTGAATAAATAGATAATGTAAGAGATAGACATACAATCAGTTTCCTTGGATTTTTTTTATTGTATATTACATGTCCAAATATTTGTGGACACCCCTTCTAATGAATGCATTCAGCTGCGCCCACTGCTAACAAAGATGTAACACAGAGCTTGTCTAGATCCTCTAGAGATGTATTGCCACTAGAATAGGACTCTCTGGAACTGATTAACATGAACCTATGTGATAGCAAAACTGTCCGTGTTCTCTCTGGGTGCGTAGGTGGCACTCTGTACTCTCTACATCACACCCAGTGCGATGCTGGATGGCAGGGGTGTTAGCTGTTGCATAGGAGCTGGGAACCCTGCACTTTCCTCTGAGCCCGTTGGCTGCCCAGCAAATGATGCAGCAGTTCGAAAAGAGGCAGTGCTGACTTGTATGTATCAGAGGAGGGATGTTCTTGAGTTCACCCTCCTAGTGTCAGCAGCATTGTGTGCAATAGGGGGAGAGTCATAACAGGGGTGGGTAATTGGCACTTCCAAATTAGGGGGGGCAATTGGGATTTAAATAAATAAATAAATAAAAAAGGACCCCAAGCTCCCCTGCTACAACTTTACAATTGGCTTTCTGGTTACTGGACCTGGACTACTGGACCCACCATCACCAACTGTGTAGAAATCTACTGTTACTATTATGTTCACCAGTGAACAGTGAACTTCAGTACCCGAGTATTAGAACAGAGGTGTGGGGGTCCAGTGTCCCCTAACTGTGTATAAGTAGTTTGACCAGAGGAGGATGGTCCTCCCCCTTGTGAGCCTGGTTCCTTCCAAGGTTTCTTCCTCCAGCTCTGAGGGAGTTTTTCCTTACCGCTGTCGCCCTTTGGTGATGTATAATAATAAATAATAATAATAATAAATAATATGAAGATCATAGTTAATTATTGATGCAAGATAACATAAACATAATTGTGTTTGATATCAACATTGCATATTTTCACAGCAACCCCTGTTGTGAGAGAGAGAGAGAGAGAGAGAGAGAGACAGATAGAGAGAGAGAACCAGAGAGAGAAACAGAGAGAGAGAGAACCAGAGAGAGAAACAGAGAGAGAGAGAGAGAGAGAGAGACACACACACACACACACACACACACACACACACACACACACACACACACATACACACACAGATAGAGGGAGAGAAACAGAGAGAGAAACAGAGAGAGACAGACAGACAGACAGAGAGAGAGAGAAAGAGAGAGAGAGACAGACAGACAGACAGACTGACAGACAGACAGACAGACAGACAGACAGAGTGTGAGTTTCTCAGTTTTATTGAAAGTAATTCAGTACAACATGTACCTGTAACCTGATCAATCCTCAAAGCATTGAATGAGCTTGTTTTTCAGGCCACTGTACAGACACACACACACACACACACACACACACACACACACACACACACACACCATAATTAGTGATACTTGATCATAACGTTTCAGTAATTCATTACACTCAGCAGATGAGTTACTCTTTGTACTTTCTGGAGAATCAGCAAATCCTTTGAGAATGTTGAGCTAAATTATTTATTGAAATGGTTCATAATCTCTGATTTAGCAAATGACTTTATTTTATCAGTGCTGGATCAGCTCACTCAGTGGTGATTTACAGTGATGTTCAATCGTAGTTCAATTGACTAGAGTGTTTCAAAGTGTCTAATTCTATGTAAAGGTCATGGCAAGAAAGCACAACCAATGCATTAAAAGAAGAAACAGGAGGACTGTTGACTGTTGGAGTCCAGGAGGGAACCTGTCTTGTGGAAACTGAAGGTTACATATGTGGAAAAGACAGAAGACAACTACAGGGGTTGGACAATGAAACTGAAACACCTGTCATTTTAGTGTGGGAGGTTTCATGGCTAAATTGGAGCAGCCTGGTGGCCAATCTTCATTCATTGCTCATTGCACCAGTAAGAGCAGAGTGTGAAGGTTCAATTAGCAGGTAAGAGCACAGTTTTGCTCAAAATATTGCAATGAACACAACATTATGGGGGACATACCAGAGTTCAAAAGAGGACAAATTGTTGGTGTGATGTATCAAGAGACACGGTATCCAGGGTAATGTCAGCATAGCACCATGAAGGACCAACCACATCCAACAGGATTAACTGTGGACGCAAGAGGAAGCTGTCTGAAAGGGATGTTCGGGTGATAACAAAAAAAAAATATCCAAAAAATGTCCTTCCCAAGACAAATTGACGCTGGATTGGCCACAAAAGGAGGCCCTAGAACACCATACTAATCAATTATTGTGGTATAAAACCAGGTGTTTCAGTTTCATTGTCCAACCCCTGTATATATACACTCATATACAGAAATACAATCCACATATTTCAAAATGATTTAAGTACTCCCCTATTCAAATCAGATTAATGCGATTTACAAATGACTAGATATTCATTGGTATATTCAGAACAGTACTTGGTAGAATCCCCATTTTGCTGTCTTCCTGACAGTTTGTCTCCAGATTGCTCTGCTTGGTTGGATAGAACGTATGAATGGGCTGCAATTTTCTAATGTCACTGACTGACTTTTACTGTTTTTATATTCCAGCCGTCCTGGTCTTACTTTTCTCTTGTGTTGGGATCATTTTCCCTGCTATGACAAACATCCCATCATCACTGCCATACCCGTACTGTAATTCTGGTGTTTGTAGTGTAAGTTCCACGCAGGCCAGTTGTATGCAGAACTCTTGATATGCTTAACTGGAGCACCTTTACTCTACTCTCAGAAACTGAATTCTGTAGCTTCATCGTAATGATTGTAGCTTCCCTCACAAGTTCTTCTCTTGGCGTGATGCTGAGTTTTGAAGGACGACCATGTCTAGGAAGTGCCTGGCTGGTATGATGCCGTTTCCATTTCCAAATTGATCCAGTAATGGTCAGTGTGATATCCAAACACTCTGACAGTCTGACTAATGGAGGAAAGACAAAACAAAGACTAGACCAGAAGACAGATGGAGTGTAACTGGAACAATATGTGACACTTGGCAATCTAACAATTACAAAGGACTCGTCAAATTAGGATGATCAGTTTCCAAAAGGTGTAAAGTGGTTTTAGTCCTTATAAGTAAAACATTTTTTTTTGAATATCAACTGCAGGCAGAAGGAAATGTTAAATCAAAACATCCCTTGAGCCTTGGTTCCTCGCAAGGTTTCTTCCTTTTAGTCTGAGGGAGTTTTTCCTGCCACTGCTGCCTGCTGGCTGCTCATTTGAGGTTTGGGCCCAGATTTCAGTAAACCTGCTTTGTGACTCCTTTGTTGTTAAAAGCACTATACAAATAAACTTTGATTGACTGATTGATTGATTGATTGATTGATTGATTGATTGATTGATTGATTGATTGATTGATTGATTGATTGAAATTCATACAACTATTTAAATTGTGTTCATTTTTACATCTCAAATTAAGACAAATTTGAGTATCCTAGGACCTCCTGAAAATCAGCAATATCTGCAATGGGTGACTGTCTCCTATAAATACTTTTAAATTTTTTGGGTAAGCATTTTGATCTAGAAGGCTAAAAGATTTCTAAATGCTAAGGAAAACATTTTTAAGCAAAACATTTAAAAGCAAAATATTTAAAAGAAAAACATGTATATTTACTAGTATATATTTATTTTATATATTTAACAACAAAAACATATTGCTAGAATTTCCCAATAATGCACGTTACTCATCTTCATCAGTATAATTTCACCCTTTTTTACAGGATTTTTTTTTTGTTTTTTTAGCACATCACGTTTGAGAGGACTTTGGTCAAGGCTGTCTTATTTAAACCTCAGACTTTAGTTTAGACTTTTTGACAATGAGTGTGTGACATTAATAATCACTCCCTCCATGTGAGTATGTAGTAGGTGCACCTATGAGTCTGTGTAGACTAGTTTGAACCAGGCTTGTACATCTGGACACTGTATTCTAATCAGTTTCTCTTTGCAAAACTGTTCTATCAGGTTACACAGGGATCCGGAGTTAACAGTCCAGCACCATTCTCTAGGTCTGGGCTTTGACTGACTGGATACTTTGGTTCCACTTTCTGGAAAATAAATCCTCTCCCAAGTCATCGATTTCTTATAGACCTACTAAGATGGTCCTCTGGGATTTTCCTTCCTCAGCCTTCCAGGGCCTTCTGCTGAGAAACATCGCAATAGCATGAGGCTGTCAACACCATGCTTCACGGTGGGGCTGGTGTATTTGTGGTGATGTGCAGTGTTTGGTGTCAGCCAAGCATAGTGACTAGTTTGATGGTGAAAATGCTACATGTGTGGCTCTCTTTCATAAAGTGGCTGATGGAGAACATATGACAACAGTTGTCATATGCAGACTCTCCCCTATCTCATCTCCTAAGGCTTTTAAATCTTTCAGAGTAATAATAGGTGCCTTGGAATCTTCCCTCACTATTCCTCTTCTTGGACAGCCACTCAATTTGTGAGGACGGCCTGCTCTAATCAGATTTACACATGTATCATATTCCATCAATTTCATAATGATGGATTTAACAGAATTCCATGGGATGTTCTGTGATTTAGACTTTGTCCATCTCCTGATTTTTACTCTTCAGTATCCTTTTCCTGGAGTGTTCTGTTGTCTTCATGGTGTATTTGTAGTCAGGAATTCTGACTAATCAGTGTTAATCAGCATGTATTGACATGAACACGGTGTGTTTGTTCAACATGGGTGTGTATATGTAGTTGTGTATATGCTGTAAGATGTGAGTATATCAATCAATCAATCAATCAATCAATCAATCAATCAATCAACCAATCAATTAATCAAAGTTTATTTATATACAGCACTTTTTACAATGAAGACATTGTCATAAAGCATCTTTACAGAAATCCAGGTCCAAGACTCTTTTGAGCAAGCTAGTGGGCCACAGTGACAGGAGAAACAGAGGGGAGGAAAACAAAACAAAGGGTTGGGAAGGTTTAAGCAAATAGTAGGGAAGTGGGAAGTAATTAGTAATTAGTAGCACCCAATCACCAACGTACTTGAACCAACATCAGCCAGGCAGCAGGAGCAGCTCAGGACATGGGAAAGAGAAAGAGTAAAACACAAAAGTGATTATATTTTGGAGTATGGTATAATCTGGTGAAGAGCCTGTAAAGGAGGTGGTTTAGTAAGACCTGCCGTAATGAACAGAAACCTGTAATCAGTGTAGCACAGAGCCACAGCAGGAAGACAGTCTGTAAAGGTTTAACCAAATGCCTGCGTGATGTTGGGGCACTTTATAGGAGAACGCTTGTTGCCCTGCAGTGTCTTTTCTAATTCAAGGAATTGTAAGTAAGCCAGCATCTTGAGAATGAAGTCAAAATGGGTGGTATGATTTAAGGTCTTTTAGATATTGTGGGGCTAAGCCATTAAGTGACTTGTATGTTGGAAGCAGTATTTTACAGTCAACGCACAATTTAACAGGTTTCTAGTGAAGGGATGAGTGTTTTCCGAGCTCTGAGAACTCTAGCAGCTACATTCAGGAAAAGTGGAAGCTTGTGCAAGGATATGCCTGAACTACCAGCCAGAAGTGCATTGCAATAATCCAGCCTTGAGGTCATAAATGCATGCACCAGTATCGCAGCACCTTTATGAGAAAGTACTTTATACAGTTTGGCATCATTACGTAAAGCCAGTTTTTACTACATTACTGATGTGTTATATGGAGTAAGGGTGTATATCACAAAGAAGTGTGTATATGGCGTAAGCAGTGGGTGTATATGCATTAAGTGTGTGTGTCTAAGCATTAAGCTTACATGTATAGACATTTAGGGTGTGTGAATAAGAGCTTGTGTACGATGTCTCAGTGGGGAAGAAAATGGTCTTTGTTTATTGTTGTTTTTATTGGGTTTGCAAGTCAGGATGTTTGTGATTATATTTTCTTTTCTTTTCTTTGATTGGTAAGTTCTTCATCTTAGGTAGCTTGGTTTTGTTTGTTGTTTTCTTCTTTCTCCCCCACCCTCTTTTCTTCCTTGTTTACTTATTTCCATTTTCTCTATTAGATGGTCATTGATGTTAGAGCTGCAGTTCATAATTAAACTATTCAGGTATTTATGTGTATGAGTGGGGAACCAGCACAAGGTTCTCTTTTATGTTTTGGCCCAACTAGAGCAGGTCATAACAATATGCAGTACGGGTGTGTGTATATGCAGTAAGGGTGTGTGAATATGTAGTAGTGGTGTGTATACACAGTAATGGTGTGTGGATATGATGTAATTGTGTGTGTATTTGCAGTATGTGGTGTGTGTGTGTGTGTGTGTGTGTGTGTGTGTGTGTGTGTCCTTTGTTCATGTGTTGATAACCTTTTAATTTTTTGATTTCTGTAAAGCTACTCTGTGACATCAGTTGTGAAAAGTGCTATACAAAAACATTTTGAATTGATTTGAATACACAGTACGTGTGTGTATAACATATGCAGTATAGGGGTGTGTATGTCCAGTAAAGGTGTGTGTATATATACAGGAATGTTGTGAATAGGGGTGTGTGTGTGCAGTAAGGGCATGTGTACATGCTGTAATGGTGTGTGTATATACAATGTATGGTGCGTGTGTATGCACATTAATGGTGTGTATATATGCAGTTTCTATAGGGGTGTGTATGTGTAGTAAGGGTGTGTGTATATGCATTAAGGGTGTCTATGTATATAGTTATTGCGTGTATGCAGTAAAAGTGTATATGCAGTAAAACTGTGTTTATATAGTATGGTTTTCTGTGTGTTTATGCAGTAAAGGTGTATGTATATGTAATAAGGGTGTGTGTAAATGCAGTATGAGTGTGTGCATTTGTAGAAAGGTTTCGTGTATATCCAGGAATGGTGTGTGTATGTAGTTTGGGTTTGTCTTCTTGGAGTAAGGGAGTCTGCAGTAGAAGTGCGTGCATGTGCAGTTTGCAGTATGTATATGCAGTATGTGTGTGTGTGTGTCTGTGTGTGTAATTAGTGTGTATGTGCAGTAAAGGTGTTTGTATATGCAGTAAGGGTATGTGTGTGTGTATGTAGTAAGGTTTTGTGTATGTGTAGTAAGGGAGTGTATTTTCAGTAAGCGGTGTGTTTATAAGGTGTGTGTGTGTGAATTGCAGCAAGCGTATGTATATGCAGAAAGATTGTGTATATGAAGGAAGGTTATGTGTATTTACAGTAAGTGATGTATTATATGCAGGGTGTGTGTGTGTGTGTGTGTGTGTGTGTGTAAGGGTGTGTGTATGGGCAGTAATGGTGGGAATATTTGCAATACGTTGTGTGTGGGCATGCATTATGGGTTTGAATGTGCAGTAAGAGTGTGTATACGCAGTAAAGGTTTTGTGTGTATATGCTGTAAGTGGTATGTGTATTTGCAGTAAGTTGTGTGCTTATATGCAGGGTGTGTCTACATGCATTAAGTGGAATGTGTTATTGCAGTAAGGATGGATTTATATGCATAGTGTGTGGATATGCAGTACGGTTGTGAATATGGGTGTGTATGTACAGTAAGAGTGTGTGTATATATGCAGTAAGGCTGTACGTATTTGCAGTAATGGTGTGTTTGTGTAGTAAAGTTGTGTGTATATGCAGTGAGGGTGTGTTTATATACAGTACTGCTGTAAAAGTTTTAACAGGACTTCACTTGTTGTACTGTTTGTTATGTTACAGTCTGGATTCAATTAATTAATTATCTCATGATTCTACACACAATACCACATGATGACAATGTGAGAAATGTTTCTTTTAAATTTTTGCAAATGTATTAAAAATAAAAACATTAAAATATAACATGTACGTAAGATTTCACAGCCTTTACCATGACAGTCAAAATTGAGCTCAGATGCATCTTGTTTTCATTTATCATCTTTTGGATCTTTCTACAGCTTGATTGGACACCTGTGGTAAAATCAGTTGATTGGACATGACTTGGAAAGTCACACACCTGTTTATATAAGGTCCCACAGCAGACCAAGCCATGAAGTCTAAGGAATTGTCTGTAGATCTCAGTGACAGGATTGGGGGAGGATACAGAAACATGTCTTCTGCATTGAAGGTCCCAACAGTGGCCTCCATCATCTGTAAATGGAAAAAGTTTGGAACCATCAGGACTCTTCATAGAGCTGGTCACATGGACAGACAGAGTGATTATGATAGTCAGGGAGGTGACCAAGAACCCAGTGATCACTCTGTCAGAGGGCCAGTGTTGCTCTGTGGAGAGAGAAGGACAACCATTTCTGCAGCACTCCACCAATCAACCATGTATGGTAGAGTGACCAGACATAAACCACATGACAGCCCATCTGGAGTTTACCAAACTCAAAGTCTCAGGCCATGACTAAGACTGAACTTTTTGGACTGAATGCCAAGCATCATGTCTGGAGGAAACCAGGAAACCAGGCACTGCACATGACCTAGCCAATACCATTCCTACAGTGAAGCATGGTGGTCCGCAGCAGGAACTGGGAGACTATATATATATATATATATATATATTATTCTTGTTATTATTATTATTATTATTATTATTATTATAACATTGCAGTGGGTGTGTGTGTATATGCAGTAAGGATTTGTATGTATGCATTTAATGGGTGTGAGTATATGCAATATGTGTGTGTATGTAGTAAGGGTGTACATATATGCAGTATTGGTGGGTACATTTCAGTGATGGTGTGTATATGCAGCAAAGATGTGTGTATATGCAGTACTGGTGTATGTTTTTGCAGTAAAGATGTGTGTATATGTAGTAGTGGTGTGTGTTTTTGCAGTTAAGATGTGTGTATATGCAGTACTGGTGTATGTTTTTGCAGTAAAGATGTGTGTATTTGCAGTAGTGGTGTGTGCTTTTGCAGTAAAGATGTGTGTATATGCAGTAAGGGAGTTCGTGTATGCATTAAGGGAGTATGTATATGCAATAGTGGTGTGTGTATATGCAGTAACAGAGTGTGTATATACAGTGAGGGAGTCTGTACATGCAGTAAGGGAGTGTGTATATGCAGTAGTGGTATGTGTATAAGCAGTAGTGGTGAGTATATATGCAGTAACTGTGTGTATATGCAGTAATGGTGTGTATATGTTGTAGTGGTGTGTATATGCAGTAATGATGTTTATATATGCAGTAGTGCTGTGTGTATATGCGTAAGGGAGTGTTTATATGCAGTAATGGTGTGTGCATATGCAGTAACGGTGTGTGTAAATGTAGTAATGGTGTGTGTATATGCAGTAAGGGAGTGTGTATATGCAGTAGTGGTGAGTATATGCAGTAGTGGTGTGTATATGCAGTAGTGGTGTGTATATGCAGTAAAGGTGTGTATATGCAGTAGTGGTGTGTATATATGCAGTAATGGTGTGTATATGCAGTAATGGTGTGGATATGCAGTAGTGGTGTGTATATATGCAGTAATGGTGTGTATATGCAGTAATGGTGTGGATATGCAGTAGTGGTGTGTGTATATGCGGTAAAGGAGGGTGTATTTGCAGTAATGGTGTGTATAAGCTGTAGTGTGTGTATATGCAGTAATGGTGTGTATATGCTGTAGTGGTGTGTGTTTATGCAGTAATGATGTGTATATGCAGTAGTGGTGTGTATATATGTAGGTGTGGTGTGTGTATATGCAGTAAGGAAGTGTGTATATGCAGTAATGGTGTGTATATGCTGTAATGGTGTTTATATACAGTAATGGTGTGTATATGCAGTAATGGTGTGTATATACAGTAGTGGTGGGTATATGCAGTAGTGTTGTGAGTATATGCAGTAATGGTGTTTATATGCAGTAATGGTGTGTATATGCAGTAATGGTGTTTATATGCAGTAATGGTGTGTATGAATAGAATAGAATAGAATGGAATAGAATAGAACTTTTTTGATCCCTTGAGAGGGTTCCTTCAGGGAAATTAAAGTTCCAGTAGCAGAATGGAATTTAGAATCAGAACAGTACAGAAAGTAGAAAGATAGATAAAAATAATTTAGTAAGAAGCACTAAATTATAGGTAGATGAAAAAATACTTTAGTAAGAGTCACAATAAACACTAAAAAACACTATATAATTATATAGAATATATAATATAGAGACTATATTACAATATACAATATAGATAATAGTGCATGAGAAAAAGGTCCTGTCGGAGGCAGTATTGCACATTATTATTGCACATGAAAGAACTATTATTGCACATAGAGTCCAGTTGTGTTGTGGTGGTTGCAGGTTACTGTTAACTGTTGACTGTTGGTTCGGCTCCTACTCATTCCCATCATTTATTCTCCTGTTACTACTCCTCCCCCCTAGAGAGGAGTTGTACAGTCTGATGGCAGTATGTATATCTGATGGTGTGTGTATATGCAGTAATGGTGTGTGTATATGCAGTAATGGTGTGTGTATATGCAGCAGTGGTGTGTGTATATGCAGTAATGGTGTGTATACGCAGTAATAGTGTATATGTAGTAAAGGTGAGAATATGCAGTAATGGTGTGTATACGCAGTAATGGTGTGAATATGCAGTAATGGTGTGTATACACAGTAATAGTGTATATGCAGTAATGGTCTTAGTATATACAGTTAGGGTGTGTGTATATGTAGTAATAGTGTATATGCAGTAATGGTGTTAGTATATGCAGTAAGGGTGTGTGTATATGAAGTAATGGTGTTAGTACGTATATGCAGTAAGGGTGTGTGTATATGAATTAATGGTGTTAGTATATGCAGTAAGGGTGTGTATATGCAGTAATGGTGTGGATATGCAGTAGTGGTGTGTGTATATGCGGTAAAGGAGGGTGTATATGCAGTAATAGTGTATATGCAGTAATAGTGTATATGCAGTAATAGTGTATATGCAGTAATAGTGTATATGCAGTAATAGTATATATGCAGTAATAGTATATATGCAGTAATAGTGTATATGCAGTAATAGTGTATATGCAGTAATAGTATATATGCAGTAATAGTATATATGCAGTAATAGTGTATATGCAGAAATAGTGTATATGCAGAAATAGTGTATATGCAGTAATAGTATATATGCAGTAATAGTATATATGCAGTATGGGTGTCATGGAATAAGTAGTGTGTACTTGCAGTAAAATGTAGTAAGGTTGTGTTTATATGCAGTAAGGGTATGAGTATATGCAATCTGTTGAGTGGGTATGTAATAAGGGTATTTTGAGTGTGTGTGTGCGTGTGTGTGTGTGTGTGTACAGTATAGTGTACTGGGTGTGCTGTACTGATGTCTGTTTATATCTACTGTAGATCTGAGATTTGATTTCACACAGATATATATCAGGAGACACAAGCAGTTAATAAACATTTTGTCATTTTATGTTTAAAAAGCATTTCAGTGCCTCAAAACTATCAGTCTCTTTAGTGATAACTGCAGGTTCCCACGGTGCAGACTGGGGAAATAATATGTTGTTGTTTTTTTTTTATTCACCTGTCTGTCAGTAAAACCCTGCATCAGGAGGACATGAACTGACCCAGATTCATGCATTATGTTGAATGGTTTTGAAATGGTTAAGTGTAGACATAGTAGATATGCACCACATGTAGCTGCAGAATTAAATATATTGTATGGCTTACTGCGGAGAAATGGCAACCTTGTCTCTTGATCTGTCTCTCTCCCTCTTTGCTTAACGTAATTTGACTAAAACCCCTCTAATCCTTTCAGATAATCTGTCAAATGGTCCTCTCCCTCTTCCCTCCTTCTCCGTCTCTCTGTGTCTACCTTTCTCTCCCCCTCCCTTTGCCCCCCCCTCACTAAACCTCTGGCCTGGCAGACATTAGCCAACGCAAAACCAGCTCCACTGACATCAACTGGGTCATTAAGAAACTAGCACAGCACTAAATTAATCTTCTCATCCATTTTTTTCCCCCAAACAAATGCTTTTACTACCCAGGATCCATCTGCAGTTGGTGGAGAGTGTACCAGTCCGTAGCTTCTTGTATGACTTCACAGGTTTCAAATAACTTTTTGAAGCTATATACAGAATTTAAATATTTGTATGAGTTTGAGCATGCTATTTTGCAAAAACACTTGAAAGCAGTCCAAATAAAATATAAAAACAACCCGAATATCATTTACTATTTTGATATTTATGGATTTATCAGTTTTATCCCTTCTCCGGACATGTGTTATGAAATTTGAACACTGTGTGAGCAAAGAAAGAGAGCAAACAGCCCCTCTCTTTGCTCTTTTTGCTCTCTACCATACACTGCCAGACCATTCTGGTGGGCTCAAATAGTGAGGGTCTCGTGAAAAAGCTTTTCACGTGTCCTACAGGAGGTTTGAGTCAGTGTCCCACTGAATCCTGTTCAACTCCCACAGTAGAAGTGGTTCTATATAGCTATGATCAAAAGCATACTGGCAACTGTAATGGTGAAGCCTTGTACAATAGATTGATTTGTGAGTGACCTCAAGAAGGTTCCAGACAGCTCTCTGGGGGTGGTGTTGGTGGGGCACTGTTTGACCAGTGGAGGATGGGTCCCCATTGTGAGTCTTAGTTTGATTTGATTTGATTTGATCTGAGCCTAAAGCCACTGAGGTGGATGGACAACACCACAGGCACTGAGAGTGGATGAGATTGACATGGAGTTGCTGAAGGCTTTGGACGTTGTGGGGTGGGGGTTGGGGGTGTTGGACTCTTGACCGGCAAATTGGTGGTGGACCATAAAGTGTGTGCATCACGTTTCTCAACCTTCCCAGGAAAGTAATGGGCTGCTAGGAAGGAGAATCCCTCTGACAGGTGACCCTCAGATGCAGGAGGAGGTGTGTGGATTCCATCCTGCCTGTGTAACAGTGAACCAGCTCTTTACACTCTGATGTTTAAGGGGTTGTGGGAGGTCATCTTTGCCCTCGACCAAAGAGGGGGGTGGGGTGGGGGGTGTTGTTGAAATGAGTTTTCTGCATCCAGTGGCTTCACAATAGAATGAGAAGATCTGTTATCACTCTTACTTCACACTTGGAGAAGCTTGTGGAACTGGCTGGGGAAGGGGTGCTCAAGCTTCTGTACTTTCTCTGTTACCACTGCAACCCTGAACTGGATTAAGCGAATATGAAGACAATACTGCTGAATCCTAATGATAAATTAAATACATCCACCTTAAAACAAGCCTCTTGTTTCTCTGCTCAGATAATTCATTTTTCATCATTGTTGCAGGTACTAACTTTAATTTGGTTAGTTTAAGTAAATCTGTTGAATTTTTTTCAGGTTCCTCAGATCAGTTATGCTTCCACAGCTCCGGAGCTAAGTGATAACACCCGCTATGACTTCTTCTCCCGTGTGGTGCCCCCGGACTCCTTCCAGGCCCAGGCAATGGTGGACATTGTGAAGGCAATGGGTTGGAATTATGTGTCCACCCTGGCCTCAGAGGGAAACTATGGGGAGAGTGGAGTGGACGCTTTCCTTCAGATCTCCAGAGAAGCAGGTACAGAACCAGTGTGTAAATTGTCTGTTTTGTGTGTTTTTCTGTAAAGAAATTTTTATTTGCTCTCCGGTCGTTACTGCACAAGACTATTTTAAATTCATTATGGCCATGATGTCACTTTTCCATATGACCACCCATTCCGTCCTCAGTTTAGTCCTGTTAAAATGTTAAAAAAAAGAAAACGTTATTTAACATTATTAAATATTATTTTAAACCAGAAATGGATCAGTGCACACTTCCAAAACTAGGTATGCATTTCTGAGCACAGTGTGGATATCATCCCTAATGCATTAAATGAAAATGTAATATATTTTTTTATTTTAATATAATAAGTGACTTATTACCAAACCCCAGCTCACAGGCAATGGAGATGCTCTACTGCACAGGGGTGGGCAACCCAAATTTTAAGAAGAACCAGTTTGTCCTATTTCAGCCAAAATCACAGCAACACCTCACAATAAGAAGCCCAGGCTCTTTAAATGGGGATTAAAATACTGGAAACTTAAGCTCAAAATGTTTTAAATCAACGATAAAACTGCACTGCAAGCTGATTAGTTACTTTTGTTGAAGGTTGGGGCTTTATCTGTAAACAGACTGCTGTGGAGCCTCAAGAGGGCAATAAAAGAGCCACATGTTGCCGACCCCTGAAATAAAGCTACACTACATGCAGGCGAAAAAGGTTCCTGTAAGGTTATAAACTCCTCATACATTATTGATAAGGAGACACTGGACCACCACATTTCTGCTGTAATGCTCAGGTGTAATGAAGTAATGATGTTTGATTAGTGGACATAATAATAGTAGTTTGTCAAAGTGGGCAGCCAGTGGAGGGCTGGCAGGGGAGCCTGATGCCATTCTCAAGATTAGCCACCTGTCAGCCCAGTCAGGAGGCCTGTCGTTAGTAAAGGTAGCGTCTGAAGAATCTGCTCGTTTCTAGTGTTTTTTTTCTTTAATAAATAAAATCTGAACAATGGAGCCTTTAATCCAACAGTGACGTACATCATTCGGTTTGTGTTTTGTTAGTTCAGTATGTTTTTGTTAGTTAGTTAGTTTGTTTGTTTGTTTGTTTGTTTGTTTGTTTGTTTGTTTGTTTGTGAAATGTGAATCATTACTCATGATTTTTCACTTGTGTCCTTCCAGGTGGTCTTTGTATAGCCCAATCCATTAAAATTCCTAGAGAGCCAAAACCAGGAGAATTTGACAAAATCATTAAGAGATTAATGGAGACGTCTAACGCCAGAGGAGTTATTATCTTTGCTAATGAAGACGATATTAAGTGAGTTACGTTCTGGAATTCTATCAAATGTGTTCTGTTTTCTTGGAAGTTAATGCCTATAAAAATCAATTCTCTCACGAGTTTCTGAAATAGCTCTGGACAGTGTTGTTAATTATGTCCATCTCTGTTTTGTAATACACTAAGTATTTATGGTCTGTTTTAGACGGGTCCTTGAGGCAGCAAAGAGTGCCAATCTTACAGGCCACTTCCTATTTGTGGGCTCCGATAGTTGGGGGTCCAAAATTGCCCCCATCCTGAACCAGGAGGATGTAGCAGAGGGAGCCGTCACCATCCTGCCCAAAAGAGCATCTATAGAGGGTATAAACACTTTAAACATCTGGTAAACATCTGCAAAATATTCAGATTGAACCAATAGTTATATAGAGGTGTGTATAAAAATAAATCTTACATTAAAGAAAAAGGTTTCAGTGATGAGAGGTTTAATTAGATTTATGTAATTATTTAATTATAACTGATCTACTACATTCGGGAAAAGGGATACATTGGGTCATTTAGACTCTTATCCTAAATAATTTATTCCCATCCAAAACATTCAGCGGATTTCACAAACTGAGCAGAAACTTTTCAGAAGGAACACTTTATCCTGTAACATTACCAGTAAAAGGTCATTTAAAAGAATGTTTATTGGTCCATTAGCCGTAAAATGGTCATATGATACAGCGAGCAGCCAGCATTTTCAAGTGAATAAAAATGTAGTCATAAGATTTGGACCTGGCGGTGAAGACAGCATGGCTGTGTGGACTAAATGAAAGGAGTAGATCCAGCTGGAAGCTGGTGCTCTATAACTACAGGGAGTCTTCTCGGGAAATGAGTAAAATCAGTTCGTTACTAAGCTGAAAATAGTAATGAAGTGTTGTCCTCCGTTTCAGGCTTTGACCAGTACTTCACCTCACGCTCTCTGGAGAACAACAGGAGAAACATCTGGTTTGCAGAATTCTGGGAAGATGATTTTAAATGCAAGTTGACTCGCCCAGGCATTAAACTGGACAGTGGCCAGAGGAAATGTACAGGTCAGCAACAGTGGTGCCAGCTAAGATAATGCAAGAGGATAAATACAATGTTTTCCTTGTTGCCATACTGCCCGAGATTTTGAAATACGTAGAACTCTTAGAACCTGAGATCTGCACTTTGCGGGTAGTTACATGCTGTATTCCAGCCTTAAAAACTCAGGAACAGGGTAACCTACAGACATGAAACAGATGTCACCGTAAACTACATGTCACAATTGCTATGGAAGGCTGGATTTATGAGCAAGGTTCTTCATTTAAAAAAAGAAAACAGAAGAAACAAAAATGAACATCACAGAGCAAAACGAAACTAAAAAGGTCACAATGCAGAACGTAAACAGAAATACAGGCAGCAAAGTTATACATGACAAAGACCAGACAAAGACTGAGACTAACACAGGACTATAAGTAGGGAATCTAAACACTGAACACCTGACAAAAGGTAACAAACAGGGAATAGAATGACCTGGTGAATAGAGAACCAGCCTCGTGACTGGAAGACAAATGACCTGTCAACTTACGGTCTTGTGCAAATGTTTGGGCAACTTTAGCCAAATGACACATTTTGTATTTTATTGAATTAAAAAAAAAAATTAAAAAGCCTTTGTAGTTATTTAAACATAAAGCACCACATATTCAGAAAATTCTCAAAGCTTGATTAGCAAATCAGGCCCGAGGCATATCACTGACTGAGGGACAGAGAGCTGAATAAAATTTCAGAGCGTTATAGATTCTCTGACCCTTTAAACTCTCATCGAGCACAGGCTTATCTGAGCAACGTCTGAAAACTAAAGAACCTGTATGTAAGGACGGTTCTAATGTCTGGAGACAATTGAAATGAGCTCTGGTGCTTTATAAATAAATTAGAGTTGAACTGAATTCAGACTCATTTTGGTGCATCATGGTTGTGTCTTCAATGTCAGATATTATTGTTTGGTAAAAGTAGCTGCTAGGTGGAATCGTGTTGATGCTCCAGATGCTCCACCCCCTGTCATGGGTCAGTCGGAGTCTGTACACATTCATATAACCCTGGCCCCACCCCCACCCCTGTGTGCAGGAAAAGAAGACCTTGACTGCACTGCTGATAAATGTGACTGTGAATATAAGATATAACATGTAGCTGTTCATTTGATGAGTTTACGGGACCAGTTTGAATATGTCATCATACTGGACATGCAAGCAAACATTTCCGTTCCTGGTGCTGCAGCTGACAGACACAGGAAGATTTCTTGCATTTTCTTAAGGAAAAATAATAACGGTGGCTAATGCATAAAATTTCTGTCTATGGTTACTGTCAAGTGTCCTGATTTTAACTAGGAAATCAGACTCAACAACAAGTACAAGTGAAGTAGTGTAGCAATGCAGTCTAATTGGGTTCAGTTGGAGTTAAGAAATGCTGAATGATGTGCATATTTTATTTAATGATGCATTATTTAACATACCAGTAACTGCAGATATATTTGTGACTGTGATATATGAGCATAACCAAAGTCACGTTACAGAAAACACTGATTTTCTTCTCTTTAAAAACACATTATTTTTATGACTAAGGTTTATCAATACATATAATAATTCATTAACAGTTTGGGTTAGTCTGTACTGAATTGGACTACTATGTTACTCTTACACTAACCTGTAACAGAGCTTATGTTTCATGCAGACAGTTACACACAATGTACATTTAACTGATGTCACAAAGCAGCTTTACAGAAATCAAAAATAAGATGATCAAATCTGTCATGTCAGGATAAAGACAGAAATCCACTGGTGAGCCAACAGATTTTGTCAAACTCCCTCACAAGGAGGGACCCCTCCTCCCCTGATCAAAATACTCATACATTAATGATAAGGGGACACTGGACCCCCACATGTCTGCTGTAATGCTCAGGTAACGATGATGGTTTGACAGTGAACATAACAGTAACAGTGGCAGATAATTATGGTTCATGTAATTTTCTACATCATGATGTCGGTGGGTGAATCTGCAGCCTTTAACTACAGTGAAAAATTACCAAACGCTATACTGAAGAAGTGAGTTTTCAGCCTAGACTTGAAGACTAAAACTGTGTCTGAGTCCCAAACATTATCTGGAAGGTTATTCCAGAGCTGGGGGGCTTTGTAAGAAAAGGCACCTGCCCCTGCTAAAGCCATCTGGTACAAGTGATAGCGAAATGCTTTGACATCTCTCTGATCACATGAAACGACATACATAAAGAGAAGATTCAAATAAAATAGATTAAATAAATACATACATATTTAATAAAATTAAAATAAAGAAATATATAGTAGGAATATAAAAAGGAATACAATTAAAATATAAATAGAATTTGACTATATTTATGACAATATTATTGACAATGACAAAAGACAATGACAAAAGACAATGACAAAAGTCAATGTTATTATGTCAAATTGCACGATTAAAGTGATTAGAAAAGAGAGATAGAACTGTGGTGTCCTCATGTAAAGTGAAGGTTGGTAGAAATGATGGGAATAAAAATTGCAGAGAGTGCAGTATAATGGTACGTAATGAGCAGTCATACTCTATATTAAGTAATTATTGAATCAAAGTGTTCAAATGAACATATATAATATATATAATTTCATGCATTAAATTTCACATTTTTCATTTGACAAAGTGAGAAACATTTAATATATTTGCAAATGTATTAAAAATTAAACACAAAAATATAACGTACATAAATATTCACAGCCTTTGTTTAATATTTCATTGAAGCACCTTTGGCAGCAATTACAGCTTTAAGTCTTTTTGAGTATGATCCTACAACCTTGGCACTAGTTTTAGGACAGTTTCTCCCATTCTTCTTTGCAGAACCTCTAAAGCTCCATCAGATTGGTTGGGGAGCGTCAGTGCACAGCCATTTTTAGATTTCTCAAGAGATGTTCATTCAGGTTCAAGTCTGGGTGCTGGCTGGGCCACTCAAGGACATTCACAGAGTTGTCCTGAAGACACTCCTTCATTGTCCTGGCAGTGTGCTTAGGGTTGTTGTTCTTTTGGAAGATAAATCTTCACCCCAGTCTGAGGCCCAGAGCACTCTGGAGCAAGTTATCATCAAGGATGTCTCTGTATAACACTGCAGTCATCTGACCCTGACTAGTCTCCCTGTAGGAATCACTACCTCCCTAGTCTCACTGTAGGAATGATATTGGCTAGGTGATGAGCAGTGCCTGGATTCCTCCAGACATGATGCTTGGCCTTCATCCCAAAAAAATTTTGTTTCTCAAGTTCTGAGAGTCCTTTGGGTGCTTTTTAACAAACTCCAGATGGGCTGTCGTGTGCCTTTTACTGAGGAGTGGCTTCTGTCTGGCTATACAGGCCTGATTGGTGGAGTGCTGCAAAAATGTCTTTCTGGAAGGTTTTCAGAGAAACGTTGGAGCTCTGTCAAAGTCACCACTGGGTTCTTGTCACCTTACTGACTAAGGCCCTTCTACCTCGATCATTCAGTTTGGCCATGTGGCCAGCTCTATGAAGAGTCCTGGTGGTTCCAAACTTCTTCCATTTATGGATGATGGAGGCCACTCTGCTCATTGGTACTTTCACTGCAGCAGAAATGTTCCTGTACCCTTCCCCAGATCTGTGTCTCAATACAATCCTGTCCCTGTGATCTACAGACAATCCCTTAGACTTCATGGGTTGAGTTGTGCTTTGACCTGCACTGACTTCTCTGGGACCTTTATATAAACAGCTGTGTGACTTTCCAAATCATGTCCAATCAGCTGAATTTACCACAGGTGTCAAGCTGTAGAAACATCTGAAGGATGATCAATGGAATCAAGATGGACCTGAGCTCAAATGTTAGCATCATCGCAAAGGCTGAGAATACTTATGTACATGTTATATTTGTGTTTTTATTTTAAACATTTATTTTGGTAAATTTGCAAAGATTTCAAACAGATTTTTCTCTCTTTGTCATTGTGGGTATTATATGTGGAATTTTGAGGGGAAAATGAATTGAATCCATTTTGGAATGAGGTTGTAACATAACAAAATATGCACAAAGTGAAGAGCAGTGAATACTTTCCAGATGCACTGTAGATACCCAGCAAATGCTTCAATATTTGTTGTCTATTCAAATTATTTAGTGACAGCTTTACTCTTTACCAATCGCTAACAATGTTTACCCTGTTGGTACATTTCCTATTTACATTATCCACTAAAATTTACAACCTCATTAAATCCATTTACCCACTGCCACTCCACACTCTATACTCGTCGCCATAGAAAATGATATATATACAACATAAAGTACTGTATACTGATTAACATACAATACCTTTAATGGTCAATATAGAGTATTATATACTGGTCATCATAGAGTACCACATACTTTTAAAGCTCTAGTAAGATCATAAATAAAAACACAGAGAACAGACTGTCAGTAGTATTTTGAAGTGTGTGATGTGTTTGAGATGCTGATTCTTGTTATTTACTGTTGATTTTCTGTAGGAGATGAGCGGATCAGTAAGGATTCTCCGTACGAACAAGAGGGGAAAGTGCAGTTTGTGATTGATGCAGTTTATGCCATGGCCCATGCCCTCCACAGCATGCACATCGACTTGTGCCCCGGATCCACTGGCGTTTGTGATAGGATGGACCCAGTGGAGGGCAGGCTCTTGCTCAAATACATCCGTGCAGTTAACTTCAATGGTCAGTACATTTCTGTTCAGTCATGGCTTTCCGACATATCAAGTTGAAAATTTCAGACTTCAAAACACAACCAGCTACCAGACTGTTTCTGATACAGTTTCAGTAACTACACTGCTGCTGATCTTTAATACCAGCTACCAGACTGTGTTTCTGATACAGTTTCAGTAACTACACTGCTGATCTTTAATACCAGCTACCAGACTGTGTTTCTGATACAGTTTCAGTAACTACACTGCTGCTGATCTTTAATACCAGCTACCAGACTGTGTTTCTGATACACTTTCAGTAACTACACTGCTGCTGATCTTCAAATGGTGACAATTAATTAATTGAGGAATTGTTTTGACAGTAAGACAGAGGAAACTTTAACTTTAGAATTAAAAATGCTGTAGGTTAAGAATGCAGAAGGATATGAACTGGAAGTTGAAAATTCTGTTCCGGGTAAAAAAAAAGATCCCAGTTTTTTAATGCACAGGGGAACGAAGGCTTTTCTTTAAATGAATGCTTTGAGGAATTGGGTTTTTATTTTATTTTATTTTATTTTATTTTATTTTATTAATTTATTTATTTTTATTTCAGTCATACAGAAAAAAATAGTTTTGTGCATCCCACTTGAACCTTCTTCTAAATAATACTTTTAAACCTTTTTCAGTAAAGGCTTTCATATTTGAAGATATTTGCATCTCATATCTTACTTCAGAGTGTGAAACACTGCTACAGCATGAGAAGACTGATCAATCAATGTGCGTATCCAGTTCTTTAGAGGCATGAGCGATCTGAACAGTTGCCAGTGGTAAGCTTAGAACTGAACTGAAAGGATTTTGGACACAGGTACACAGCTGATGTTAGACAGGTACACTATAAGCATGCAGCTCCCCACTTTATAGGATATTTTATAGTGCATAATTTTGTATTTATGGACCCCTTTCAGTGGCCAAAAGACCCCACAGACACACATTTATATTATGAATAAAATGAACAATTCTGGTGTTTAGAATTAGGTCAATATATACTGTCATTTATTTAATTGGGGGCACAATCTCTTCTCTCACATGGCTTTTAGCTTTAATCAATCTGCTGTTCACCCTTGTTCTACCTGATCTTGTGCTTCATTTTGTTGGTATAATCAGGATGCTTAACCAGAATTAACCAGATTCATGGTTTCATTTGCTAGAACATCAAGGCAGATTACATTTTGGTTGTACAGTCGGTTGTACTGTTATCACTAAATGCTGGATTGCTGTAGTTTTTATTGTAGTTGAAATTTAGGTTAGTTTGGTTGATTTATTTTCAAATGTTATTATAAATCAAATTTTACAATCTATTATTTATAATTTATATTGAAATGTAATATAGAATATATATATATTCATGTTACATGTAATATATTCATTATATTCATTACATGTAATGTGACATATTTCATAGTTGTTGTTTTTTTTCCAGAATAACACAGTATATTAATATGTAAGTTAATGTTTGATTAATTCATATTTATGTATAGTGAACATGACAGTTCACTATACAATATATATTGATGTTTAAAACGTGAATAGAGAATGTAAACATTAAAGAACTCCAAAAAGCTAAGCACATAAATGTAGCCCTGCCACAATAAGTATTTTGTTTGGATAGAACATTGTCCCAGAATTATCTGTGATAAACCATGTTACTGTCATTTTCAGCTCTTACACAGACAGCTTGACTCTGGATACCTTATTATAAGTGACTGGAATGATGTTCATGCCAGTGATGAATTATAACTGAATGTTATATGATGGTTTATGTCTTCTTAATATCTCCATACAAAAATTACAGTTGATTAATAAAACCTCACAATTTACCTTTCGGCTAATTCCAGTGTGTTGATGCACCAAGTCATAAAGAAAGCATGACATTTCTGGCATTTGGCAGGAACTCTTGAATGGAGACCTCAGTGATGAACATATTGTAGTATGTTATATTACACAGACATTTTTATCACACAGATATATAACTATAGTCTTTAATGAGTTAAATGCTCTTGAAAGAGATGGTCTTCAGTTGGCAGTTGAAGACAGAGAGCGACTCAGCTGTTCGGACTCACAGGGGAAGTTCGTTCCACCACTTTAGTGCCAGGACAGAAAAGAGTCTGGATGGTGGTCTTTCATCTTGAGGGATGGTGGGTCAACCAGGCTGTACCTGCTGCTCGAAGGGCTCTTCGGGTTTTGACCATTGCCATGAAGGGGCTGGTCCATTTTTAGCTTTGTAGGCCTGCGTCAGGGTTCTGAATCTGATGTTCATCTAAAGGAAGCCAGTGAGCTGTGCCACCTCACCTGAATAAGGTACGATGCAAACCATTGCCATGCCGAGCTAGTGATTCTGAGACTAGTGAGGACTGACAGGAGGATCTTGTGGTCTTCCATGTTAAAGGCTGCAGAGAAGTCAAGGAGAATCAGAACTGATGCCAGTTTAATTGATCTCTGGACTCTGGACTAGATAAGGATATTTTCTGAGTGAACAGCAAAGCACTTTTGTAAGTCATTCTGGATGAGTTTCTGCCAAATGTCATAAAGGTTATTGTAAATGTGACAGTGGTGGGAGCATTCTGGACAGTATGGGTTAGTTTCATATTTAATAGTGTTCCTGTGACGATTTTTACTTGCAGCTGAATATATTACATCAGGAACATTTTTTGATGGGGAGGCAACTGATAAATCAGTCAATCAATGAACCCTCCCTCTCTGTATTTCATACATAGATTCCTTATCCCATGAAAACTGGTCATAAACATTTCAGACATCCTGTGGAAAAATGACGTAACCCTACCTGCCCACATAAATCAAATCCCATCCAAATAGTACTTAAGGGAGGAAAACCTGTGCAGGCAGAAGATGGTGCATGGTTTTCATTTTTTTATTGTGGAGAAGGGCTGTGTGTGTCCCAGGGGTCAGCGCAAAGTGGAGGATGGAGAGATCAGCTTGGAGAAGAGATGGACTGACTCACTTCTAGCCTGAAGAACACTGCTAATGCACTAATGCTGCATGGCCTGTCTTTAAATACACCTATCTCTCACGCTCTCTCTGTCTGTCTCTCTCTCTCCCTCTCTCCCTCTCTTCCTCTCTCATCTCCCTCAGGATATCGTCTTTCCAAACACTAGACGCATTTCCCCTTTTCAGCGCCATTGCTCTGTGCAAATCCTCTTTTTTCCTTCTCCATCTCCCACCTCTGAGTGCACGGAGCTTTCTATGAAAGCTGGGGCCATTCAGTTTTCAATGTTTATCCCGGCCACAGCCGGCCCTTCTTTCACTTCTATGGATCTGCGCTCGACTGTGAATGCCTCGGGGTGGTTGAGGTGAATCACGCAATTACTTTTAAGAAGATGCTTCTGAAAGTAAGGAGAGAAGTCTCCCGGTGCTGAAGGCTTTGCTTTATTGCCAAACGCGTTGTGAAGGTTTCAGATTTGGAAAGACGCTGAATTTAAATCTCACCTCTACCTACCACTCGAATCTTACACTAACTCGAATGTAAAAAAAAAAAATTATTATTTAATTATTAATCATATATTGAATCTGTTTTCTAAGTGAAAATATTAAAACATTGAAAATATAACATTTCTGAAAATATAACATTCTTTTTCTGCTTGCTAGTTCTGAATATTTCAAATAGATATCTTTGCTTCTTTGTCCACTGCAGAATAGAATTTAGTCCAGTCCAAGTCTTGTTGGATGTTTTATTAACCATAAAGAATCCCAGGTCATGATGATTGCCATCAGCAACCGGAGTCCAAGAGAGCAAAATTGGCCATGTTCTCCTGGGTGGGTAGATGGCATGTTCTCCTTACAGCACACACAGTCATTATCTGTTGTATCAGAGCTGGGGACCTGACACTTTCCTACAAGTGTATTAACTGTCCAGCATTGATGCAATGGTGGCCGTTTGAAAAGAGGCAGTGGCTGAGGGAGGCATGTGCTTGTCGTCCGACTGCTGGTGTCGGGAGCATCGTATCTGACAGACCTAAAGGGGTTGGGGAATTGACACTTCAGACCGAGGAGGAAAAAATGAAGCATAAACAAGTGCATCATAAATGAAGTGTGGGAAGCATAAACATACTCTAGGTGCAGCAATAACAGTGGAGTGGAGTGTAACCAGGGTAACAGGTGTATAAATCTGTAAATGGATGTGGCCACTCGTATGGAAGAGGTGAATTTTATTGTTAACTCAAGTTTGGTGCTGAATTCAAATGGAAATGCTCACTGCTGGTGTTCACCAACTGGCTTCATTTCAGTTTATATAAATGCCTTTGGAGTCACCTTCCAATAATGACAGCTTCTGGCTCATAATATCATTTTATATAATCCTCAAAGAATACTGTGTGATATCTCCAGCTACTCCAGGGTGGATTGCTGATGTGCTTTGATAATTAAATGTGTTGAGAAATTAGCTAAATATTTGTGTGTGTGTGTGTGTGTGTGCGTGTGTGTGTGTGTGTGTGTGTGTGTGTGTGTGTGTGCGTGTGTGTGTGTGTGTGTGTGTGTGTGTGTGTGTGTATTTGTGTGTGTAGGTCTAAGAGGTTGCTGTATTTGAACTAAATAAGCTCCTTTCCCATATCTGGTGTTAACTTTCCCTCTCTGGCTCCGCAGGCAGTGCAGGTACAGGGGTGATGTTTAATGAGGATGGTGATGCCCCTGGGCGTTACGATATCTTCCAGTACCAGCTCTCCAACTCTACCAACCCGGGATACAAAAACATTGGCCAGTGGACCAATCACCTGCGACTCAATGTAGGCATGTTATTCACAGACATGTCGAAGATACTGTATTTAGGGACAGTTTATAAAGAATTTTAGACAATTCTTTGTACCTGGATTACAGTAATAAAACTAATGTGGCTCAGTAAGAGTGTAACAGTAAACACACGCTGTGTTTGAGTGAGGCATGATAGTGAGCGCAGATGGAGGAGACATTCCATTTCTGACGTTGTATGGGCATTTAACATTCCTCAGATCACAGTGTCACGTGTGGACTGGGAAAGTGCTATAGAAGGCCTTACCACCCATAGTGGACAGACATGAGTGTTTTAACCCTTACGTTCCTAGATCCACACTTTCTGGGTCATTACATGCTGTTTTCTAGACTTTATAATTCAGGATCAGAGTAACAGACAGACATGATACACATATCATATCAAAACAAAGAACAAGACTCTAAATACCCTAGTTAAAAATCACATCTTATCATTGCTATCTTTCTTTGATCAGAGTTCAAATTTCAAAATATAAGTCCTGAGAAGGGATAATGCTGATACATCCATGAATATCAAAAATAATAAAGGATTTTTAGGTTGTTTTTTGTTTTATTTGGACAATTGTCAAGTAAACTGAAGATAACATTATTATAAATATCCTTGCCAAGCTCAGCAGGGTTTTCTTTCTTGGATGGCAGGTTCTTAGTCCATGGCGATTTAAGTCCCACTTGACTCTAAAATGTGACACTAGTATTAAAGCAGCTTCCAGTGCCTTGATGGTTCTTGGGTTGTTCTTGATTATTCAGACCAGTTTCAGACCTTAACAAGTGGCAAAACAACAACTTGTACTTTTGTTTGCAACAACTTATGTCTGAAATGATGATCTTGGATTTTTCTGATTTCCTTTTCCAGCAGGACTCAGCTGCTGTCCACAGTGATGCAAGCTCTTATGGAGCTTAGAAATATAACCATGCTGATAAAAAAAAACTTTACACACGAATATAACATGAGATATTTTCACTTTACAATTTAATTATGAACAAAATTGATCTTTTTTTCACACACTTTTTCATTGTTTTACAATTTAGTTTTTACAAGTATGACCACCTCCTAGTTTCTACATCTGTTTCTCTGCATACTTTGTTATTCACCTTTCACCATGATTTTCAATGGTCAGGACCCCCAGGACCACCACAGCTAATATGTGGGTGGTGGGTCATTCTCAGCAATACAGTCACACAGACATGGTGGTGGTGTGTTAGTGTGTGTTGCTGGTATGAATGGATCAGAGACAGCAGTGCTGCTGGAGTGTTTAATTACTGTCCATTCATTAGACACTCTAACCTAGTTGCTCCACCTTGTAGATGTAAAGTCAGAGACAGAAGTTAATCTGTTTCTGCACAGTTTGTGTTGGTCACCCTCTAGTTCTTCATCAGTGCTCACAGGACACTGTTGGCTGGATATTTCTGGTTGGTGGACTGTTCCCATCACCATACCACCATACACCACCATACCTGCCATGTGGTGGTCTTGACCATTGAAGATCAGGGTGAAAGAAGGATAATAAAGTATGTAGAGAAACAGATGGACTAAAGTCTTTAATTATAGAAGTATAAAGTGCTCCTGTATGAACAGAGGAGCTGGTGTAGAAACAAGATGGTCATAATATTGCATCCATTAGTGTATGTAAACATTCCACAGCTAGAAGATAACGAAATAATGTAATGGTCCTTATTTAGCAGCAATCACCTGCAGTTTGGACCAAGTTTTGGTCCGTTCTTCCTCACAAATACTGATGATTCAATGCTCTATTGTCCTGTATCGGAATTTTCATGTGTACTCAGTGATAAAAAGCTCATATTCAGACAGCACACACGGAAGTTAGGATATTGTCACAGGACCACAATCATGACAACTAGACTCCTCTAACCTTGTTCCATAAAACAGCAGCCATGGGTTCTTCTAAGCAGCTGCCTAGCAAAAACGGTTGAGGCGCACAAAGCAAGAGAAGCTGCTAAAACTGCGTTTTTAGCTGTTTTGTGAGCTGGATTAGTCCCTGATAATTCATCACACAATGATGAGAAGTGTGGATCGGGTTCTAAGGGTTAATACATATTCTGCCACTAGATTACCTCCCTTTTAACCTACATTTTCTGGTTTTGTCTTCTTGTCTCTGTCTCTGTAAGGCGGAGGACATGCAGTGGTCAGGAGGAGATAAACAGATTCCAGACTCGGTCTGCAGTTTTCCGTGCGAGTCAGGCGAGCGGAAGCGGATGGTGAAGGGTGTTCCGTGTTGCTGGCACTGTGAGCTGTGTGATGGGTATCAGTTCCTTCTGGATGAGTTTAACTGTGACACATGTCCATTTGACATGCGACCCACGCCCAATCGCACCGGCTGCAGGCCTACGCCCATCATCAAGCTGGAATGGAGCTCTCCCTGGGCCATTATTCCAGTTTTCTTGGCCGTCCTGGGAATCCTGGCTACCACTGGCGTCATTGTTACCTTCATCCGTTTTAATGACACACCGATTGTCCGTGCATCTGGCCGTGAGCTCAGCTACGTCCTGCTGACTGGAATTTTCCTCATCTACCTCATCACGTTTTTGATGATTGCGGAGCCTGGTGCAGTGGTATGTGCATTCCGCCGCCTGCTGCTTGGACTCGGAATGTGCATCAGCTACTCGGCTATGCTGACCAAAACCAACCGCATCTATCGCATTTTCGAACAGGGCAAGAAGTCTGTGACTCCTCCCAAATTCATCAGTCCCACCTCCCAGCTCATAATTACGTTCATCCTCATCTCAGTGCAGGTACAGTGACGTGTCCTGATTGCATACAGAACATGACATTTTTTTTGTGCGTGGTTTCAAGTGAAAAAGTATCAGATGGCTCCTGTGTGGAACTGGTTCACTGTTATAGATTAAAACGGAGATGCCTTTCCTCCGGATACTGGCGAGTCAAATGTAAATGCATGGCTGTTCCTGCCGCCACACAAACCATTAAAAAAATAACAAAAAGTTATTCTTTGAAAATAAACTTTCCAAATGCCGCTCACTAACAGGTGAAGTGAATAACACTGACACAGTGATTACAGTGATTACTGTACCTGTTAAACAGCCGGAGTCTGCATACAGACTCTGACTGATCAGTCAGGGAGGACAGGGCTAATGACATCACTGACCCAAACATTGGGTTATAGCAAATTTCAGAATGAAAGTCCTGAAGGGATAATACTGATAATACATAAATAACAAAAATAATAATGGACTTTCAGGTTGTCTTTTTATTTTATTTGGACCACTGTCAAGTATTTTGCCGTTCAAATCTTGAGATGTGAGAACACTTTGTGGTAGGTTCTCTGTGTTTTAATGCTCAGTGGATGTTTGGTATACTTTAGTACTCCCAGAACAGGTTTTTTTGGCCACTGACATTTCCTTCACTAAATAATTGATTGAGGTAACTGTAAAGTACTGAGTGCAGTCGTGATGAAAGTGCTGCTACTGGCCATGCTGCTCATCCTTTTCACCCTCAAATGCTTACGTGTCATGTATTTTAATAGTGCGTATAAAATGTATACATCAGGTCCATATGCATAGACAGAGACACAGTTTAAATCACCTTGTTTAAACGAAATGTAGACTTTAATAAAGGGGCTTTAGAGACTCAAAAGTATTTGGACTAAAACAGTTATAAGCATATATTTTATATTTCAGCGAAATAATCAGGTAAATAAATGCTTGCAATCACTGACTGCCTGGTCCTGGTACTAGCGTTTATTAACTGTCTTACAAAGCCAGCTTTCCTGTGGTCAGTGGTGAATGACTAGTTGGTAGTAACACCAGCTCTTATGCCAGAGGAACCAAGAGAACATCTCAATGCATACAGGAGATTGGGCAGAGGACTGGAGCCACAGTAAGATGGAACTGTGTTCCCAGAATTGTTGGCCCTTACAAGGCTCCCATCCACTCTCAGCATGTGGGAAGGCCCAGTGGGAGTGTCCAGGGTATGCAGATGACCAGCCAGCCAGCTTGGTCTTGGCTATTGCTTGTGCTTGTCAAATCCTCCGTGTCCTTTTGGATGGGATTGTTACACTTGAGCTTTCTGTGGGACTACATGTACATCAGGGGTGACCTCCTTCTTATCAGGCCATGCAAGGAACTAAATGCTCTCTGTGTCATCCGTGACCTCCACGGGATGTAAACCCCTTGATGATATTCGGGCACAGCAGGAGTGAGGTTGTGTGTGATGTTGGTACACACCCCCATGCATTAGAATTTGTCAAACATTCACTGATATTAGAATAAAAGTTCTTATGATTTTATGTATGTCAGTGTGCTTAACCATTTCTAAGCATGTCTGATGAAAATTCATCCAGGCAGTGCTTTGTTACATCAAAGTAAATATGCTCAGTGTGTGGATCAGTGGTCTGATGCTTTAGTACTATGATCTGAGCATCACAGGTCCGAAGGAGGCATGTGCCTCTATTCACGCCCCTAGTGTGGGGAGCATCCTGGACAATTGGAATAATATGAAGGAGAAAAAAGCAAGTGTGCTGCTTTTGAAAAGTGGGCATTTCAAAAGTGTGCAATGCATTGTATTATAATTTGTATTGTGTAGGGGTGCACGATAAATCATTTCAGCATTGCCATTGCAATGGCGTGTTCACGATATTCACCTTGCAGGATGTGCAATCTCACATGTACCAAATTAAATCAAACCCTAAAAACAGAAAATCTTGTAATGTGTAAAAAAGGCATGTGTTGTTTTAATATCTCAATAAATATTGCAATAGCCAATATCGTCCAGCCCTAGCATACTGTAATACAGTCAAATACTCAACTTATTGTCAGAATATAAAGGTTTAAAACATTTTAATTGCTCAAGGTTTTGGCACTTTTGCAGTGATGTAATGTGGACACACTGAGTAATATGATGTCATTTTTTGTCTCTTCCAGCTGTTAAGTATTTTCATCTGGTTTGGCGTGGTTCCCCCTCACACTATAATTGACTTTGAGGAGCTGCGTCCCCCAAACCCTGAACTAGCCAGAGGGATCCTGAAGTGTGACATGTCCGACCTGTCTTTGATTGGATGCTTAAGTTACAGCATGGTGCTGATGGTCACGTGCACGGTTTATGCCATAAAGAGCCGTGGTGTTCCCGAAACCTTCAACGAGGCTAAACCCATTGGCTTCACCATGTACACCACCTGTATCATCTGGCTGGCGTTCGTACCCATCTTCTTTGGAACAGCACAGTCCACAGAGAAGGTACAGAAGGGTGTGTTTAAAGGGATAAAGAACGAGTTTGAAGGAATATTCAATCGATTCTCTCTTTCTGCTTCATCTGTTTAGTCGATCCATTCTTAGAACCTGAGATCCACACTTTGTGGACAGTAACGTGCCATTTTCTAGGCTTCATATCTCAGGATCAGAGTAACCTACAGATATGATACACATATTATAACAAACTAAAAGACTTACTAAATCATTTGGGATCAGAGAGACGTATCAGCAAACAGGGGTGGGTCTGATTATGTCACTGACCCAGATATTGTAGATATTAAGTAGAACACATAAAATATGTAGGTACAAGTAAATTTTTGATTGTCAAAGGTCAAAATATTAAAATTTTATTAATATTTACAACTCCAATGGAGAGATATTTGAGAAGTCTAGGATCTCCTGAAAATAATATTTGGTATGTGTGACTGTCTCCTATAAATACTTTTCTAAGGGTTCTAAATGTTAAGACATTTTTTCAATGATTTTAGTATTTAGAAAAAAAGATCGAAGGTTAAGAACACTATTGCTATTTTTACTATTTTGTTTGTTTTTAACTTTTTTTGGTAAATCAATATGTAACAGGTTTTAGACAATATTTAGGGGAAAATGAGCAAGATTTATAAATATATGCTGCCTTTTATTGTGCATCTCCTGCATTTGCTGAAAGTTACAGATTACACAACCGTCTGCATCTGAATAAAGACACTTCCATTAGTGGACCAATGTCAAAGGAATTTTCTTCCTAAGCAATTTTATACCACACAAGCAGTGCTGTGCCCTGCCTGATGGACACGGTTGTGGCATTCTCAGATCTGCACACTGTTCACTTACACGCCTTCTTCCTTTTCATTCTGTGGGAGATGTTTGGACCACTAAAGCAGTCTTTATAAAGGAGAGTGTATTGTGAACAAGAGAGAGATGGCGTGTGTGTGCGTGTGTGCGCGCAGGCGCGCGCGTGTGTGTGTGTGTGTGTGTAATAGGAGGGGGTCAGTCACAAAGCCACTCCGCCTGAGGTGCTCTTTAAGTCTTTTAAGTTAGAAATGAAAGCAGCTGAGTAAAAGCGAGAGAAACAGAGAAAGGGTCGGATGGGTTTCATTGCCAAAGAGTCTGTTCAGTTTGCACCAATCAGCAAGCTGTTACCAGTTTTTGCCTCCATATCACACTATTCTCATAGTCTTCACAGTCCTCTCGATATCAATTGTGAGTAAAATTATAATATCAGTCTGATTTGAAACACCGCCTGTATTAATATACTGAATTTGCTGTTTTTTAATGATGGTCAGTCCACTCATCCACCCTTTACAGAGAACAACCAGTAGATTTGCGGCATGCAAACAATTAGATCATTCGTCTCACATGAAAAACCTTTTATCTCCAATTTTACCATATTTGATTTTTGAAATAAATGGTTACATTTATTTAAAAAATCAAATATGGAAAAATTGGAGAGAAAAGGTTTTTCAAAAGGTTGTTCTCTGGCTTTCACTACAGTGGGGTGTAAAGTGTTTGAAGAGACTCACACTTACTTACTTACTTACTTACTTACTTACTTACTTACTTATTTATTTATTTATTTGTCATAATTTATAACTAAATGTTTCCAGTGACTGTTGATTAGTCCTGCACTTTTAGCCGATTCCTCCATAAAAATCAGCTTCAGCTCTGTTATGTTGATGGGTTTCCTCCCACGAACAGCTTGCTTCAGGTCCTTCCACAACATTGCAATTGGATTGAGGTCAGGACTCTGACTGGGCCATTCCAAATCATTAACCTTATTCTTCCATTAACTATTATTTAGTTGAACATTTTGTGTTTTTAGTCGTTGTCTTGATACATGACCCACATTCTCTTGAGATTCAGTTCACAGTCCCGATATTTTCCTTTAGAATTTGCAGGTATAATTCTGAAATCATTTTTGGTTCAATGATGGTAAGCTGTCCTGGCCCAGATGACATTCCTTTATGTGCTGGTGGACTATGCTTTGCTCTTGATGTGATATTTGCTGGTGGAGCACTCCTGGGGAGGGTAACAATGCTCTTAGCAAAGGTATCCCTCTGTTCTCTTACATCACACACAAGGGCACTACGTTTGTGCATCACATGTTATGGGCTCAGTGAATCTTCTTTGGGTTGCTTTACAGATACCAGATAGATGCTAATACTGTTTCCTACCAGACAACACAGATGCTGCACATCAAAGATCCAAAACCGTTCAATGTATTCTGTTCAATGTAACTGTTTAATTGCAATTCTCAGCCATTCATGTAGCATCAGTGCAATGCATACAATCATGCAGATGCAGGTGGCAGGGTTAGAATTAAGTGCCAGTAGCATGAATCTGTGGACCCAATCCAAGCCTTTTGTCACTCCATGCTGGTGCATTTGGAGATGCAATGGTGGGGGAATGACTTCTTGGCACACTTTGGGCCCATTAATACTAACCAATCATTACCTGAATGTCACAGAACATTTGAGTGTTGTTGCTGACCTGATGCATCCCTTCATGGCCACAATTTACTTATCTTCTACTTGCAACTGTTAGCATGGTAATCCACCATGTTATAAATCAAAATTCATCTTCATCTGGTTTAATGAACAAAACGGTGAGTTCAGGATTCTTCCAGGCATTTCCAGAGACCAGTTTTGAGTCCAATAGAACACATTTGGTGTGTGGTGGAATGGATATTTCAGAAACATCTGGGGGAAAATAACTGGATTCAATCACACAGTTTAGAATAAAAGCTGTTTTTGAGGGCAAAGGAAAACCTTATTCTATTAAAATAGGTATTTATAATAACAGGATATATTGATATTTGACATAATGTCACATCAGGTGTAAAAACAGCTTGTTTGTGCCACATACAGTCATGTGAAAATATTAGGACGTTTCATTAAATGTTTATTTTATTAAGAAATGTGGTCAAATCAACATTTGATCTTCTTTTTTCAAAACTGATGGAATTACATCACCTGTATTAAAAATATTTTAATCAACATCTTTAAATAAAGGTGATGTAATTCCTTCACCTTTGAATAAAAAAACTAAAAAAAACACTTTATTATCTATTTAACAAATAACTGTCAATTAAGGAAAGGTTTAGAGCCCTAATAGTTGGTATTTCCCCAATAATGGTTTCTTTCAATTCACCCCACAGCATCTCAATGACATTAAGATCTGGGCTTTGATTCAGCCAGTCCACAACTCTTTTTCTTTTCAGCCACTTGAACTGTTTTGGGTCATGTTGTCATGTTGCATGGTCCACACTCTCCATGCGCTGCTGCAGCAAAGCAAACCCAAACCATGACACTTCCACCACTATACTTCACAGCTGGTATGAGGCTATTGTGCTAAAATGCTGCTTCTGTAACTGTGCCCAGATAATTCAATGTTGGGTTCATCTGTCCAAAGCACATAGTTCCAGTAGTCCTGCTCTTTGTCTAGATGTTCTCTGGTAAACTGATGTTATAGATTTACATTTACATTTACATTTGTGGCCTTTAGCAGACGCCCTTATCCAGAGCGACTTACAAAAGTGCTTTGCTGTTTACTTAGAACATCCTTAGCTAGTAGACGAGGCTGGAATCTAGAGATTCCACACATTTAGACCATGTTGAAACAAAAGTCTTTATGGAGTTAAATCCTCCTGAAACAGATGTGTCTTCAGTCTGCGTTTGAAGACATTGAGGGACTCGGCTGTTCGGACTCCCAGGGGAAGTTCATTCCACCATTTTGGTGCCAGAACAGAAAAGAGTCTGGATGCATGTTTACCTTGCATCCTGAGGGACGGTGGGTCAAGCCGAGCTGTACTTGAAGCTCGAAGGGCTCTTGGTGCAGCTCGAGTTTTGACCATTGCCATCATGTATGGAGGGGCTGGTCCATTTTTGGCTTTGTAGGCCAGCATCAAGGTTTTGAATCTGATGCAGCTACAGGGAGCCAATGAAGGGAACGCAGCAGAGGAGTTACATGACTGATGTTCTCCACTTGTAATTTATTTTCCTAACAGTGGAATGGCTGATTTCTTTTTAAATCCCTTCCCAGTTTTTATATTATCAACCTTCTACAACCTTCTTATGGAGATCCCACTCACTTCAACAATCAAGAGCAAACCAAACTAATGTCTGAGGTTTAAAGACCGGCTCCTCCAAAAAGCATTTTAACTGGGAATAAATGGGTGTTCTAACTTTTCCCTCACAAGAAAACTGCCCTCATCTCCCACTATACTTCTATCTATTCTATCTATAAATGGTATGAAGTCTATGTCTAGACCCTTAATCAAACAAGCAAATATTTTAGTTTAAGTTCCCGGATCGCCATAATTCACATCTCCGAAAGCAAATCAAATGACTGAAAATCATTCAAATCAATCAAATTTTTTAATGTTTGACAGTCGGCAAATAGGTGTAGACAGAATAGGCAACATATGAGCATCTGGTGTAAAGGTGGCTTAATGCACCACATGTACATGCTCAACCTGCATACAGACTCTGACTGATCGGGGTGTGTGTGTGTGTGTGTGTGGGGGGGTGTTGTTCTAATGACATCACTGACCCAGATATTGGGTTATAGAGGAAAATGAGAAAAGGGGGGGCTGTTTTTTTATGCTGACATTGTTCAAATTTTAAAATAAAATTGCTAATACCAAAATTATTGCATCACCAGTCACTCTGGATGATCAATTTCCCACAGGTTTTCTGAGATATAAAGTGTTTTTAGGCCTTATAAGAAAAGCCACAATTCATTTTTAATCATATCATGGTCAAATTCATAAAAATATTTAAAAAAAATTACATCTCAAATAAAGAAAAATTTCAGTAGCCTAGAATATCCTGAAAATAACAATATATGGTATGTGTGTCTCATATAAATACTTTTCTATTTTGTTCCCTAAATCGTAAAAGTACATCAGACGATCAAAACTTCACACCACATTGGCCGAGGGGTCTAAAGGTTAAACACATACGCCCACAGAGCATTGTTCTATGCACTTGCAAACAAAATGCAACTCTGATCTGGTGCTACATGGGGCTTATGCAGTAATTTAGACTAAGCTGATTGAATTGTTTATTGAATGGTTCGTTTCACAGGCTTTTATCAATCAAGAGTAAACATTATAACCCATCCGCCCTGCTGATTAATTGGTTTTTCAGCATAGCCTCAATAACTGGGCCATAGCCGCTCTAATGATTATACAGAAAGAGAAATGAAGAGTGAATCAAGCTCAGAGTGCTGTCTCGCAAATGTCATGTGATACAGGACCCCAGACTGCTGGAACTGACAGTAGTGCTTTTTAATCTGTTATTTATTTATTTATTTATTTATTTTTTTCGCCTGAGCCAGATGTTCATCCAGACGACCACACTGACCGTGTCCATGAGCCTGAGTGCCACCGTCTCACTCGGAATGCTCTACATCCCTAAAGTCTATGTCATCATCTTCCACCCAGAGCAGAACGTGCAGAAGAGGAAGCGCAGCTTTAAATCGGTGGCCCAGGCTGCTGCTGTCTCCTCACGGCTCTCCCAGAAGTCCAGCGACAAGCAGAACGGGGAGACCAAAGTGGAGCCTGATCGGTCACAGTGAGGAAGGTTTGGGTTTTTGAGGTTTTCTTTAATTTACCACACATTAAACACAACATACTGACTATTTACTGCAGATTGAAGACCCCTCGGTTTCAGGAGGATTTAACTCCATAAAGACATTTGTTTTCAACAGGATCTAAGTGTAAGGAATCTCTAGATTCTAGCCTCGTCTACTAGTTAAGGATATTTTCTGAGTGAACAGCAAAGCACTTTTGTAAGTCGCTCTGGAAAAGGGCGTCTGCTAAACACCGTCAATGTAAATGTAAATGTGATTCACCATTTAATCGTCTTACTGAAGAAAAATGTATTCAGAGGTGTGTAGTAACCAGTAGGGCTGCACATGACAGAGGCAGAGTAGATCTGCCCACTATCATTTATTTTTGAGAGCCAGAGTTCATGACATACATAACATGTTAAATCTAGGTCTGTCACAATTATTTCTTGGTCAATATTTTGTCCCAGAAATAATTGAGATAAACAATATTATTGCCATTTTTAAGACCTTAAATGCCATTGATATAATGTTCATGTAATATCATAATAATGCAGTTACACCCTATTATAAAGCAATGGTCTTTTAATTATCAGAAATATTCAGACATTGCAATTTGAATATAACTATTATAAAATATAAGAAACAAATTGAACAGCTGTTTATAAACAAAGACACAACATCAGCTCATTTATGTCCTTTGCATAATGAAAAATATAATGAGTGATAATAGGGTCAGCGAAAGTTATTATACATCATCATCATATTTTGTATGATAAGTCAAACTTGTAAAGTTCTGTATTTTTTTTATATCATGCTGCCCTGTTATCTAGTACCATTTACGAGAGATGTAATGATATGCATTGCATTTTTACTTCTTTTTTACTCACAACTTATGTTTTAGTTTCTATGTTAACACTGAGGAAACCAAAGTTCCATTGTTCCACAGTTCCACAGTGCTGTGTTCATCTTCGGCGTGGGAAGTTTGGAATTCAGCCTTTTCACTTTTCTGAGCAGCAAATATTAATGACCAGACAAATGACTACTGTTAATGGTATGAGCAGGCTTACTGCTCTGACCTCATACATAAGCCCAAAGCCAAGAACACTACCTTTCCAAGCACCGATTTCCAGTTGAGGGGGTCTGTCATTAATGTTTCATTGTCTATTTTAATGGCAGCTTTAAAATCATTATGATGGCAAGCTGCCATGTAATAGAGTGAATAGTGTCTCTTTCAATGTTACTCTAGGCCTGGTACAGTAGTTTAATATTTCAGCTTGAACTGGACGTAAACCTTCATTAGATTTGACATTATATGTGAAACGTGGTGGTGGTAGTATCATGGTTTGGGCCATGTCACAACATTTGTTAATGAACAGTAGTTAATATTTTGGAATAGTAAAATCAAAGTTCTGACCTTAATCCAGATGACATGTTTGTTTGATTTGGTTCTGCTATTCTACTTTTAGGTGTGAAGATCTGATGAAGTTTTAGCTCCATTTTTTTGGAAAAAAGGGTTCACACATTTTCACAGACCACTTCAACTTGGATTTCAAACAGACACAATTTTAACTCATCTCTTCTCATCTCTTTAGGTCATTTCTTGAAGAAACTGTAGTGCATTCAACTCATCATGGGCCACGGATGAGTGGATGAAGGCCAGTATTCTTTTGGTTAAAAATAAGGGTACAGAATCTCCTTTATCCTAAACCCAGTGATGGTCGAATGGATGAAAACAGCTTTCATGAGTCTGGAGCACTTTTAGGACAAATCTATGAGGAATACTTCAGAACTGTTTACTTCAGCATACAGTACAGACCGAAAAATAGCTGAACGGCTATTGGACTTATCAGTTCTTCAGTGAAAGAACGGAGATGACGTATTTCAGATTTGAGAATGTGAACCCTTTTCTATGTCCTTTTCCCAACACTGATCAAACCCTCTAGAAATGTTTTAAATAATGCATAAACAGCCCCATTTACCAGCAGTTCTGCATGAATTATGTGTTTGTATCTGAAGTCCCCAAACATCCCCATTCTGACAAAAATGAGTTTAACACACCTCTCAAGCTGCTGGGTATTTTTCTGATTAATGGCATTAATCAGCCCCCGTCCCACCCCACCCCCCGCAGTCGCTGCCGATGTGTAAACATTTATAAAATCTATAAATATAACATTATTTTGTGGGTTTACAAATGCAAAAAATGCTTCAGCAATTATCTGCCAATATAATATTATTCCTATATCATCGGTCATCCCCATTAGAGATGTCTCATGGCTTCTTTAGTTTAGTGACAGATTTATGAAGTGAAAATTGCTGATACTGTGAAAATGCATAGAAATACATCAGCATTTATAGATTACAATATGTCATACATTGGCAGAAACCACATAGACAAGCCAATTAGATACTACAAAAAATTCTGTCTGTAATCTGTAATGATTTGCTAATACAGTTTGCACGAGGCAGATGAGTGACGCGTTAGCATGGTATCTCCACTGTACAAAACTGAAGAAGAACGTTACACAATAAATATACAGTGGTGCTTAAAAGCTCTAAAAGTAGGTAAGAAGAACCAAATCAAACAAACGAGACACAAGCAATGCATCTCATTTGTTTATTTTGGAAAATGATCCAATACTATATATATATGTAAGTTGCAAAAGTATGGGAACCTTTATGATCAGCAGATCATTTGAAGATGAAATTAGAGTCAGGTGTTTACAATCAATGGGAGACAACCAGGTGTGAGTGGGAGAGTCCTGTATTAATTCAAGAACAGGGATCTATCAGAGTCTGATCTTCTCAACACATGCCTGTGGAAGTGTATCATGGCATGAACAAAGGAGATTGCTGAGGAGCTCAGAAGAAGAGTTGTTGATGCTCATCAGGCTGGGAAAGGTCACAAAACCATCTCTAAAGAGTTTGGACTCCAACAATCTACAGTCAGGCAGATTGTGTACAAATGGATGAAACTCAGGACCATTGTTACCCTCCCCAGGAGTGCTCCACCAACAAAGATCACCCCAAGAGCAAGGTGTGTAATAGTCTGCCAGCTCACAAAGGAACCCCAGAGAACTTCTATGCAACTAAAGACTTTTCTCTCATTGGCTAATGATAATGATCATGAGTCCACCATCAGGAGGATACTGAACAACAATGGTGAGCATGGCAGGATTGGAAGGAGAAAGCCACATTGCTGCCCATCTGCAGTT
Source organism: Acestrorhynchus altus (assembly GCA_034509495.1). NCBI lineage: Eukaryota > Metazoa > Chordata > Actinopteri > Characiformes > Acestrorhynchidae > Acestrorhynchus > Acestrorhynchus altus. The sequence goes on along the minus strand of CM067521.1, from coordinate 3,669,994 downwards.
TGCTAAAGATCACATGGATAAACCAGAAGGCTGTTGGAATGGTGTTTTGGGGATGGATGAGTCCAATGTAGATCTTTCGGTTTAAATGAAAGGTGTTATGTTCAGACACAGGAAAACACACACAAAAAAACTCTATCCCATCTGTCAAACACGGTGGTGGTAGTATAATGGTTTGGGCCTGTTTTGCTGCATCTGAATCAATGATGATTCCAAAGTTAATAATTTGGAATGGTCCAGTCAAAGTCCTGACCTTAATCCAGCAGGAATGTTGTGGAAAGACCTAAAGAAAGTAGTTCATGGGAGGAAACCCACCAGCATAACAGAATTGAAGCTGTTTTGTATGGAGGAACAGGTTCAAATTAAAATTGCTGCACAAGGGGGTGACACCAGATCCTGAAAGCAAAGGTTCACATACTTTTGTTAGGTTCACAGATATGTAATATCATATCGTTTTCCTCAATAAATGAATGAGCAAGTGAAATATTTTTGTCTGATTTGTTTGTTTTGATTCTCTGAATGTATGTTTTACCTAATTATATAAAAAAAATATATATATAGGGTTCACAAACTTTATTTTTGACACTTGTTTTTGGCTGATCAACTAAATTTGAGGTACAGAGGATATTGTGGAACTTAGATTTTTTGGCTGAAGTATCCTTTTAATGTTCCAGCAGGGGTTGTATTTATTTTCTTTCACAGATGTTTAATATCAGCATTATAAAAGCAATCATTTTATAGCATATGAGGGTCAAAGGTCTTAGAAACACAAATGCTTAAATCTGTGAAAATGAACATATGGCCACATTCTTTCAGTATTAAAATATATTTTTGAGATTGTGCCATACATTTTCCAGTAAGGAAAAAATGTTTAATAAAGTTGATGTGTTTCACATGACTGAAAACGGAACGTCCACCAGGACCACCAGGGTTATCTACCTCAGTGCAGTAAATGGAGCCCTCTACTGGTTCTTAACTGAAAACATCATAACATCTATTGACTTCACTGCAGTCAGACCTGTAGTGGAATTTTTCTTTAGCTCACACAATTACACACAATTCGTTTAATTTAAAATGATTAAATAGTGGGAAGGAATGCAATGTGCGCATTTCCACATGAATACATTATACAGTACAATTATGCCTCACTAAAGTACACTAAAAGACAAATATAATACATTTAGTCCATTTTATTCTTGTGGAAATGATGAAACACATTTGAATAGAGAACAAAGTGGACTGAAATAGTGCAGAATAAGTGTGAGTATTCAGGTCTAGTCTACATGTCAAACATCAAACCTATTTCTTTAACATTTACACTTTTCTTGCAGATCAACGCTGCGGTTCACAGTTAAACAATTACATTGTATTAAATGACCTAGCTGTGTTTGTGACATTAGATGTGGTATTTACAATGTCATTTCATAAAGCAGGTCCATTCCTTCAAACATCAAGCAGTGTTTCTGTTCATAATGGCCAGTAAACTCAGGTTTTAAGTGGGCTAGTCTAGCCTAGGTGTGTTTTGTGAATGTCTTGTTTGTTCCTCATGAGAAAGAAGAACACTACTGAGAAAAGTATCTACTGTATGCATGTTTGACATAAAATGTTTCATGAATGGTTGGCAATATTTTAACACATGGAATGGAATGTTCAGTAATGTGTGCGTGTGTGTGTGTGTGTGTGTGTGTGTGTGTGTGTGTGTGTGTGTGTGTGTGTGTGTGTGCGTGCGTGCGTGCATGTGTGTGTTTAGGTGGTACGTGCTCATATATGGTCTGCAGGACATTAAATACTAGATGGTTATAAGCTTGCGTGGATTCCTGATTTGTGTTTAGATGTTTTAACCCTGTGCTGTAGTATGCAAAATTTGGGCACCCCTGGTCAACTGGTTACTGTGAACAGTTAAGAAAGTTAAAGATGAAATGATCTCCCAAAGGCATAAAGTTAAACATAATTCTCAACAATTTAATCAATACCACTGTATCATTTTGGTTTTGCAAGCAGTACCTTGCAAACGTATATATAAATACCCAGACTCCTCATTAAACAGCAGTCATGGGTTCCTCTAAGCAGCATCCTAGCACTCTGAGAATGAAAATGGTTGAGACCATTTCCTCAGTTTAAGAAATGGCAGTAAATAGGAACAGCTGAGGTCAAAATAAGATCTGGAAGACCAACAAAAAATTCAGACAGCTGCTTGTAAGATTGCTAGAAAGGCCAATCAGAATCCGAGCTTGACTGCAAAAGAGTTCAGTGACACCTGCACACCTTGGCCACAATCAGCAAAGGTATGTTTGGAGAAAAAAGGGCACAGAAATTCACGAAAAGAACACCTCTCCAACTGTCAATCATACTTTGGGGTTGTGTTGCAACCAATGGCACAGGGAATATTTCATGGATAAATGATGGATTGAATGAGATTCCAGCGAATTCTGGAAGAAAGCATAACCGTCTGTAAAAAAGGGATGGAGTTGAAGTTGAAAATAGTTTTTACAAAGGAATAATGACCCTAAACAGACTTCAAATTCCACAATAGACCTCAAAGGCTCAAAATCACGGTTTGCCAGGGTCCTCACAGTCCCCTGATCTGAACATCATTGAAAAAATGTGGATATACCTCAAAAGAGCAGTGCATGTAAGACGGATCAGGAATCTCACAGAACTAGAAGAGGGAAGGAAAATCCCTCAAATAAGAACTGACAGACTTATGGCTACTAAATGTATTTACAAGCTGTGAAACTTACCAAAGATGGCGCTATTAGGCACTAACCATGCAGGGTTTCAAAAGTTTTGCTTCGGGCCCTTTTCCTTTTTTGTTATTTTGTAAATGTCAAAGATGAAAATAAAAATATTTTTTGCTTAAAATACAAAGAAATTGTGTGTCATTAACTTTATGCCTTCTGGAGATCCTTTCTTCTTCAAATCAAACCTAAAAATTTAGGAGCAGGTACTTTGCTGCAGTAAAACATGTATTAAAATATTTACAGTATTTACACATATTTACCTTTGAGTCTGAGTTCAATGGTCTCAACCATTTTACGCATGTGGTGCTTCAGTGGAGTTTCAATAGCATTAGAATACAATGAGATTGCTTATACTTAATAACTTATTTCCTTTAACTCTTCCTTTGGGATCTTCTTTCAACATGGAATTTGATTGCTTTTACTAAAGTGTCTCCTGTACCTTCAGGGAACAAAATTTGTCTAAGGGTAATTTTTGACCTGCCAGTTATTTAGTTATTTATATTCCCCAAAGAAAAAATGCACACACACACACACACACACACACACACACACACACACACACACACACACACACACACACACACACACACAGTAATTCCAAATCTCTGCTGCAGCTGTGAAAGTCTTGTCCTAACACACCTGAAGGTTCAAAACCTTAAGCTATTTTATTTTAGGGGTTTACTGAAGAAGGGCTATTTTTGACCCTTAGGACACAGAGTGAATATAGACTTTTAAAGGGGTTAAGCAAAATGTAACCCAAACCTTAACTCACAAACTAATTATAGCCCTTACTCCTGACCCTAAAATTAACCCTAACTTACTATTAGAACCCTAATCCTAAACTCAACCCAAAACCTTTATGATTGTGGTCCCTGTTCCCTGGCCCCTTTGAATGCTGGCCCCTAAATCTTAATATATTCCAGTTAAACTCTAGTTCCAGACTGGTATCAACAGCTTGTTAAAGACTTTGAGGTGGTGATTATTAGACTTAATAATGATTATTGATTTCTCAGGTTAACATCTACAGATATGAACTTATAATTAAGGTGGGAAAAAATTCTGAATATCTCAGAAACTAATATAATTGGTGGCATTATCAATGGTGCTTTGTTACGGGAAGGTAGTTAATTAGCTTAGCTGATAGCTGTGAAATGTTATCTTCTCGTTCACTGAAATTCTGTATAAAGAAATAACTGTTGCTAGTTTTAACTCTGTAATGTTTTCATCATCTGCAAGTCCAGGGTCACTACTTTTGTAATGCACATGCATGATTTTTAGGAGATGGAGCTTCTAAAGGAGCAGTGAAGAATGTGTTTGTGTTGTAGTTGAATTTGAATATTAATGGTCATTCAACAGTCATTAAATTATTCAATATTTTATAAGATCAAACAGTAAAGAATGTGCTATATCTTTTGATCATACCCCATACATTCTCTATGGGCTTCAGGTCAGGAGAGTTGGGTGGCCAGTTAAGCACAGTGAATCATTTGGCATCAGTTTTGGCTCTGTGGGCAGGAGCTGAGTCCTGCTGGAAAAGGAAATCGGCATCTGCATGAAGCTCATCCTCAGATGGAAGAATGAAGTGCTCGAAAATCTTCTTTTAGATGCTGCATTTACTCTGGCCTTGATAAAATGTAGTGGACCAACACCAGCAGATGACATGCTCTCCAAAGTTCTTGAATGACAATCTGGTCAAGGCTGTGGTCATCCCTGTTGCTCGTGCACCTTTTTCCCACCACATTTTTCCCTTCCAGTCAACTTTCCACTAATATGCTTTGATACACCTCTCTGACAACAGCCAACAATGACCTTCTGTGACCTTCCTTGTGGAGGGGGTTGATAATAATCTTCTGGACAACTGTCACATCAATAGTCACCATGACTTCAGTTGTGTGTGCAGAACTAGACACTGTATTTATACTGTGAGTAGTAATTCATTCCAAATGTAATATTCTAATAAAAAAGAAACTAGATTTCTGATATTCCTGAGTTATAAACCAAACTGATAAACACTAAAACAAAAAAGGCTTGAAATATTTCACTTTATATATAATCAACATAATCATTTTTTCAAAATGTTCACCCCTACTAATGAAATGGGCCCCGAGTGGTGTAGCGGGCTATGGCGCTACCACTCAATTACCCATCCCCCTAAGTAGCCTCCCACATTACATGCCCTGCTCTCGACGCCAAGGGGGGAGAAATCGTCCACGTTTCCTCCAAGTCATGTGACGATAGCCTACCACCTCTTTTTGAACTGCCGCCATTTGTATCGTTGCCATGCAGCCATCGCGCTTGGAGAAGAACACTGGATCTGGATCCCTGGATCTGACACAATTGACGGCAGACGCCTGCGTCGACCAGCAGCGCACTTGTGAGATGTGGGAAGAGTGCCATCTACCCACCTCCCGAGGGAGAGCAAGCCAATTGCTCTCCGTCTGGACCCCGGCTGCTGATGGTGAGCAGCATGAACCTGGATTCGAACCATAGCGCCTTAGCCCGCTATGCCACTCGGGGCCCATTTTATTGTTTTTAATTCAATGCCAATGGGCACTTAAACAGTGACTCAAACAGGGCTTCAATTAATCAGAAAGATTTCTGTTTAAAGTAATTCAACAAAAGCAATTTTTTTATTTATAATTTTTATGGGTGCTTAGACTCTTCAGCGTCCCTAAAAAGGGTCTAGAAGACTATGGAAGGTGATGGTGGCTGCAGGAAAAGCCTAGTAAACCATCTTAATGAAGATAATTCAGTGTTGGTTATACCAATGTGTTCCAGACTTCAGGCAGGTATTGATTGCAAAGAACATACAGCCAAGTATTAAAAAATATTCCTTATAATTATAATGATGTGAATTTGTAAAATTACAATTGACCCTGTGAAAATGGAGGGACTGTAAAAAATGCTCTGTAAAAAATTGAAAACAAATAAATCTTTGGAATTGTTGTATTGTTTCCTGATTTGATTGAAGTAGCTGTCTCTTCCTTTATTTGCCCTTTATTATGCCTGTGTTTTGCCTGTTTATTATTTGTCGAATGCAGTGTTTCTTTTGTTATTTATACATTTCCCTCAAAATGATTGGTGATATAAAAATATAAAAAAAATGAATAAAGTATGTAAAGTCTTGGTTTCATTAAAGCAGTTTACTTTTTAACCAGTTCTTTTGGGCTTCCCTGTGTTCATCTGGAGGTGGTTCTGCAGATCCCAGTCCACAAAGTCCTGAATCAGTTCTCTACACTTGCTGTCCTCACCGTTGATGAGGCAGATCATCTCAGATTTGTCAGTGACCAACAACAACAACAACAATAATAGTAATAATAGTAATAATAATAATAATAATAATAATAATTATTATTATTATTATTATTATTATTACTGCTAGAAAAAGACAAATCAATAAATGACAAATTCAAAACAAACATTAAATAAAGGAAATGAATGTACAAATCAAAATAGACATCAGATTTCGTTAAAGTAGATAAAGTTGTATTTACTGAATATAATGATCAATTGTTCTTATAGATCATTTGATAATATTGAAAGTATGAGTTTCACTTTGTAACTTTTATTTTGTAAAATTCTAATACCCGACTCTTAAATTGGAAAGCGGCTTATGGCTTCATCGTCGGCAGCCAATCAGAGAGCCGGGATGATTGACGACGCTTCAGACGCGGGGCTGATTGGCTGGCTTTCTGCTAATTCTACATAATAATTGAACCGAGCCGGCAGTGGGCGCCGTGAAGGCCGTGAGGAAGGGGCGTGGTGAAGGGCGTGAGGAAGTGACGCAGTGTTTGTTGATATTTGTGGGAGCGCGAGCTGCCGCGGAGCCGCTGTTTTCTTTCCGTTGCCAAATACAGCGCGTGGTCCGTTAAACGCTCGTATTAACGCGCAGGCGCCGCTCGACACGACAACGGAGAAGTGCGCGGCTCGCGGCCGCGTGACCGACTGTCCGGCACTGCGATGACGATCCTGCCGAAGAAGAAGTCGAGCGGGACGGGCGGCGCGGCCGAGCGCGCGGAGGACGCGGACGCGCTGGGGGGTCGTAGCAGCACGAGGCCCCGGGCCTCCCCCCCGCCCTGGTCCTCCTACCCGAACGCCGAGGACCGACGGGGCGCTGCCGAGGCGCCTCCGCAGCCCTGCGGCTCGCCAGCGGCGGCGGGGGCCCCGTGCGAGCTCCTAGGGGACCTGCCCTGCTGCTCCGGACCCGGACTCAGTAAGCGGAGGAGGCAGGCCGTCTGCGCGGGGGGCATGGCGGGCGGAGGGGGGGGCGCCCCGGGGCCCGAGACCGAGGACGGAGCCGCGGGCAACAACAGTGAGGATGAATATGAGAATTCAGTTCGACTGCAGGCGCTAGATCCTCACACTGTGGAGCAGGTACTGAAGACCAAGGGACCTAGAGTCAGAAGACCTAGAGTCAAGGGACCTAGAGTCAGAGATAGCACTGAAGAGCAGAGGATTTAGAGTCAGACATCAGTGTTCAGTAATAGTACTGAAGATCAGAGGACCTAGAGTCATAGGACCTAGAGTCATAGGACCTAGAGTCATGGGACCTAGAGTCAAGGGACCTAGAGTCAGAGATAGTACTGAAGATCAGAGGATTTAGAGTCAGACATCAGTGTTCAGTAATAGTACTGAAGATCAGAGGACCTAGAGTCAGAGGACCTAGAGTCAGAGGACCTAGAGTCAGAGATAGTACTGAAGAGCAGAGGATTTAGAGTCAGACATCAGTGTTCAGTAATAGTACTGAAGATCAGAGGACCTAGAGTCATAGGACCTAGAGTCATAGGACCTAGAGTCATGGGACCTAGAGTCAAGGGACCTAGAGTCAGAGATAGTACTGAAGATCAGAGGATTTAGAGTCAGACATCAGTGTTCAGTAATAGTGCTGAAGATCAGTAGAGCTACTGAAAAGTGGAATTAGCAGTACTGTTGACTATTCAGAAATAATGTTAGTCAGTTTAGTAATAATTCTGAAATCAGAATTCAACAAAACAAAGAGGTACTTAAAGCTTAAAATCACCGTGATCTAGCTGAAATCAGTAGTCAGTACAATAATGTTTACTGTCATGTTTTTATTCTTACGTAACGATTCTGAATTGTGTGTGTGTCATCTGCTCGCTGTGAGCCATACACACTGCATCTACATAGTTTTCACAGTGCTGCACTTCTGTTATGTTGAAGTCTTATTCCAAAACGGATTCTCTTCAACCGTCTACACACAATCCCGCACGATGACAAAGTGAGAAACGTATTTGAAATCATTGCAAATGATATAACGTGTACATACATTTTCACAGCCTTTGCTCAATACATTTTTGAAGCATCTTTGGCTGCAATTACAGCCTCAAGTGTTTTTGAGTTTGATGCTACAAGCCTGGAACCTGTTTTTGGAAGTTTCTCCCATTCTTCTTTGCAGAACCTCTCAAGGTCCATCAGATTGGATGGGGAGTGTCGGTGCGCAACCATTTCTAGATGTCCAGAAGCCATTCCTTTGTTATCTTGGCTGTGGTTAGGGTCGTTGTCCTGTTGGAAGATGGTCATTCAGTCCAGAATGTTCAATCTTTTTGTTTCTCATGGTCTAAGAGTACTTTAGGTGCCTTTTGGTAAACTCCGAATGGGCTGTCATGTGCCTTTTACTGAGGAGTGGCTTCCGTCTGGCGACTCTACCATACAGGCCTGACTGGTGGAGTGCTGAAGAAATGGTCCTTCTGGAAGGTTGCAACATTGGAGCTCTGACAGAGTGACCACTGGGTTCTTGGTTACCTCCCCATCTAAGGCCCTTCTACCATGATCACTCAGTTTGCCTCATTGGCCAGCTCTGTGAAGAGTCATTGTGGTTCCAAACTTCTTCCATTTATGGACGATGGAGGACACTATGCCTTCAGTGCAGCAGATATTTTTCTGTACTGTGTCTCGATACAATCCTGTCCCGGAGGTCTACAGACAGTTCCTCAGACTTCATGGCGTGGTTTGTGCTCGAACATGCACTGTCTACTACGGGACCTTATTTAAACAGCTGTGTGTCTTTCCACAAATCACGTTCAACCAACTGAATTTACCACAGGTGTCCAATCAAGCTGTAGAAACATCTGAAGGATGATCAGTGGAAACTAGATACACCTGAACTCCATTTTGAGCGTCATGACAAAGGCTGTGAATATTTATGTATTATTTTTATTTTTATTTATTTATTATTATTATTTTTTTAATATAAATTTGCACAACAAACGTTTCTGGCATTGTGGAGTATTGTGTGTAGAAGTTTGAGGAAAAAAGTGAATTGAATCAGTTTTGGAATCAGACTGAAACGTCTGTGTGCAACAAGAGAAACACTGTGAATACCGGCTGCACTGTAAACAAAAGTGTTCTATCTAATGCTGCCAAGATGTGAAGCGAGGCCGAATCTTAACCCAGCCAGACTTTTCTGGACTGCTGTGTGTGTGAATAGGCTTTATCCGCTGAACTGTTTATGTGACCTCAGACTGGAGTTTGACTCATATGGCTGGTCAGACATGGTGCTGCAGGAGTAGATTAGTCAAGTGTTTTTACTCAATCGTGACACTTAGTTTTAGGTGAATGATTTTATGTTTAGTAAACTGGGAGTGAACTACGAGTTAGGTAGGGTTGCAATAGTATGTGGGTTGTAGGTAAACTCTGGTGTGGTTACATTGAAAAATAAATATGAACGAATGGTTATCATACCATGTATGTTTGCTTAAATAGAGAATATCCCAATTTCTGATCAGTTAAGATGAACAACGAAAATATACATCAGATTATAATCGGCGTCATTAGCTGGATTACAAAATAAGCAGAGGTCTCCGTCACGTGCAGGATTTTTATTTGGTTTCAAAGGGGAGACTTTTACATAAACACTGTAGTAGCGCTGGGTGATGTTAATAAAACAAAATCATTGGAGGAGCACATCGAAGGAGCAAAATAAGTTTTCCACAAGATTCAAACAACTAGGGATGTGACGAAATTCGAATTCGATGACATTCGAACTTCGACTATTTTTAGCAGATTTGAATTTGACGGACGTTTTAGGGCCAATTTTCCTCGGAATGCGGATTTGAAGTCGCCGCGGGTATATAAAACAGAACCATTCATACCATCAGGACCGGACAGCACGAAGCAGACGCAGATATAAACACAGCATTTTAATGGGACAAATGCGTTAAACAGAGTCAAACAGTCCAGAACAATAACAGGCAGGAGAGACAAAACCAGACTGGACAAACCAGGGACGGAGTCGAAAAACAGGCGAAGAATAAACACGGGACGAAACGAAATATAGGATCAGAAAACGGACTACCTGTGGCTGATGGCCTGTTTAAGCATCAAGTATTTGTGTTGAAAAAATACAAAAATATAAGCACAAATGGGCGTATCGGGGTTTATCGGGTGTTCTTGGCCCCGTGTTTACCAAAACCGCATTCGCTTTCGACGGATTTGTAGCTAAAAAATTCGAATCTGATGGATGCGGATTTTCCTCAGCTCCATCACATCCCTACAAACAACATCCTTTAAAACAATATGAACGATATCGTCCTCAGTCCCTCACTGTTTCATATCTCAATATTGATATCAATTTCGATATATCACAATATAGATATAAATATTGAAATGTCAATATTGTACACTGTAGGTAATAATCTCTGAAAAGTACTCTCTGAAGCAGAGTAACCTGAACCAGTTGGTACGATGTCTGATACCAGGCATGAGCTAGAGGGGTTTAAAACCACCAGCATTGAGCTGTGGAGAAGTGGAGCTATTTTCTCTGGAATAGTGTAGTTCCATCCAGTACTTTTGGGACGAGGTGGGGGAGATCATCATCCAACATCCTGACCTCACTGACACTCTTATTGGTGAATGCAATCAAATCCTCACAGCAATGCTAAAAGATCTAGTAGAAAAAAAGATAATACTTTAAATCCTCAAAAATAAAGGGAACACTTGTTCATCACAGTATGACACCAAGTCAGTTAAACATGAGGGATATCAATCTGCCCAGGTGGCCACAGACAGTTGCTGTCTCTTTATCCTTCATCCTTCCCTGTATTTGTCCTTGTCACTATTGGTAGATTGAGACGGTACCTCCTGCCCATTCAGGTTACACAGGTAGTCCAGCTCCTCCAGGATGGCACATTTCATATGTTCTGTTGTAAGAAGGTTTGCTGTGTCTCCCAGCACAGTCTAGTGAGCATGAAGGAGATACCAGGGAACAGGTCATAACATAAAAGCAGGACAAGGCTGTAGAAGGGCATCAGCCCAGCAGCGGCACTGGTATCTGTTCCTTTGTACAAGGAACCTTTGTACTAGTGTGGATTCCTTAGGAAAAAATTGTCAGGAACAGACCCTGTGAGTGTAGTGTGAGAGCCCAGCGACCTCTAGTGGGACGAGCCCAGCACCATGCAGTTCGATTGGTCTTCACCTGAGAGAACCAGCATGTCCAGTGGTATCCGGTTCTCTTTACAAATGAGAGTAGGTTCACTTTGAGCTCATATGGCATAAAGACAGATGTTATGCTGCCCGCAACCTCATCCAGCAACAGGTTTGGTGATGGTCAGTGACGGGTGGTTAGAGTTAGGGGCACATATCATGGGAGGGTTGCGCAACTCTCCACGTAATTGCCATAGATTCCATGAATGCTATTAGGTACCAAGATGAAATCCTCAGCTGTTGTCAGAACTTACGCTGGTGCAGTGTGGCCTACATTGCTCCTGGTGCAGGGGCCTTATGTTGCCTGAGGTGTACAGGCGGCTCCTGGACAGTGAAGGCATTGATGCTAATGATTGGCCCTCATGTTCCCCAGACCTGAATCTAATTGAAAACCTCTATTGTATCGTGCGTCATCACCGCCAAGAGTCAAAATGAATTTCGGAATGAATTTAAATCCAGCCCTCCATTGACTGTTACGTCATATTATTCTCAGTAAAGATTTTCAACGTGATCCTTTCATTCACCAAGATCTGATGTGTGATGTGTGTTCCCTTTATTTCTGAGCAGTTTATTTCCATACTTCTCCTTTTAGTCTCAGAGGTTGGGCAGTCACATGTCCAGCATACAGCATTACTGGAAAAGCAAGACGTCCTCACATCCTAAAGCAAATATGTTTATTATTTATTTTATTTCTAAGTAAATGAATTTAAAGTATTATTACTGTTTTAGATATGTACACATACAATCGTATTGTTCTCCACAGGAAGAGCAGTGGTTTGAGAAAGCACTGAAGGACAAAAAAGGATTTCTAATCAAAAAGATGAAAGAGGATGGGGCGTGTCTCTTCAGAGCAGTTGGTAACTATCATTGTTTTCCATGTTCTGCATTATTCACACTCATACTGCCATACTGTCTGAATCCAAATATCTCAATTTGCAATATTTCTGTAGCTGATCAAGTATATGGGGACCAAGACATGCACGACGTGGTACGGAAACAGTGTATGGATTATTTGGTGAGTAAATTCCTCTGCATGTTTAAAGGCAACTTCTTTCCATCTGTGTAATACATAGTAAAATCTGTCTGAAAGATCACTGAACACACTCAGTGGGGCTGCACACACTAAAACGTTTGATTGAAAGGTGCCATATATGGCTGGATTGTTGTTCTTAATGTCTTTATTATGATCTTGGCTTAACCTGTAAGAACCCATGGTGATGTGAGTCGCAGACCCTTTATTTCTTAGAACCCAAAATCCACACTTTGCAGGAAGCTTCATGCCATTTTCTAACTCAGAGTGACCGAGACATGATACACATATGCTTCATAACTCAGGATCAGAGTGACCGAGACATGATACCCGTACGCTTCGTAACTCAGGATCAGAGTGACCAAGACATGATACACGTACGCTTCGTAACTCAGGATCAGAGTGACCGAGACATGATACACGTACGCTTCGTAACTCAGGATCAGAGTGACCGAGACATGATACACGTACGCTTCGTAACTCATGATACACGTACCTTATAAGCCAAATTATCCAGGTCAGGAAAAGGCTAAAATTCACTCATTTCCAACTGAATTAAATCTCAGTTTAAATGTCAAAAAAGGTTCCAGTGCATGTTTACTGCTCTGTCTGCATGCAGACTCTGACTGATCAGTGAGAGGGGCGGGGCTAATGATGTCTGACTCTATGGTTACTGAAAATGAGATGGAGCTGTTTTCGTTTATTTGCTTAAACAAAAATAGATTTTTTTTTTGTCCGTCACTCTTGAGAGGGGATAATGCTGATACATAGATAACAGAAATAATAAAGGACATTCAGGTTGTTTGGTCAGTCTAATCATTACAAAAAAAAAATCAAAATTATTGCCTTTTGAGCTCAAAAACAGGTAAATGTTTTTATAAACATAGTAAAATTCATATGATGTAAATATTAACGCAGTAAAAGTATGTTAAAATAGGAAAACATTGGTTTAGGATTCTAAAAGTTAATGTCTTTGATAATGCCACAGAATTGGGTCTTCTCCAGCCATTGCACAGGTTTGTTAAATGTGTGAGCAGCACACCTGGATACATTTCGATTGTTTGTATTTATTCCAATTTAGTGAGAAATGCTAATCAATTTGCCTGAATCATCTTAAGAAAATATCACATTTTCTAAAATACTTCAAAACTCTACCAAGTCAGCACTTCATTAGCTTTAGTCCATTACTTTACAATATGACTTTATATAAAGATATAACTGAATTATTACTCCTGCAGGTTTAATGAAAAGATTTCAAAGCAGAACTTTGGGGAATACACAGATAACTAGCATTTCAAGATCTTTGAATCCTGATGAAGCTGCCTAAAAATGATCTTTAATATTGTGTATTCACATGTGTCTTAAAGTATGATGATACCATGTCTTTTGGATTTTGCCCTCCACTTTTACCGTTTCCTTTGTTAATGTGGCTCCTGTATCCTGCTTTCAGGTCAAAAATGCAGATTACTTCTCAAATTATGTCACAGAGGACTTCACCACATACATCAACCGCAAGAGGAAGAGTAATTGTCATGGAAACCACATTGAGATGCAGGCCATGGCAGAGATGTACAACAGGCCAGTGGAGGTTTACCAGTATGGCATAGGTACTCCTCCCCAATCATCTGCTGGAGTCCAGGCTTTAATAGTGTGCTTTATTATCAGACTTGCTGATTTCAGTTTCATTTCTAGAGCCAATCAACACGTTCCACAGCATCCATCAGAACAACGATGAGCCTATAAGAGTCAGTTACCATCGGAATATTCATTATAACTCAGTGGTAAACCCCAATAAAGCCACTATCGGAGTAGGGTTGGGACTTCCTTCCTTCAAACCAGGGGTGAGTGTTTTCAATTACAGAGGATTTTACTGAGGTACAGGAAGTGGAGTAGGTTTAATTTAATTGGGCTTGACTGAAGTGAGCATTAACTGATCGTTTTGGCTCATATAATTATGTTGAAGTTGAAGATTTGCTGGTTTGTTTTTATTTCTGATTTTTATTTTTCATCTCAAAGTTTAAGTAAAGTAACGTGTTTTTTTTTTTGTTTTTTTTCTAAGATTAAAGTTTATGGTGTCTGGTGTCAGTCTGTAATTGATCTCTTGCACACTTTTGTAGTTTACTTTGTACAGTGGAATGCAAATATTTAGGCACCCCTGATCTCCAAAAGTGATTAAGTTAAAAATGAAACACACTTCAAAATTTTCAGCAATTCCAGTTACTAGCAATACCATTGTTTTCGTTTGATTGTACAATTTTAAAGTGGGAGAAAAAAGGCAAGGAGTACCTTAAAAAAGTATGGGAACTCCATGGGATTTGAGCACCCTGATGATGTTGAGGTCTCAGACCTTAATTAGCCTGTTAGGATTATGGCTTGTTCACAATCATCATTTGAAAAGGCCAGGTGATGCAAAGCAGCAGCCATGGGCTCTTCTAAGCAGCTGCCTACCACTCTGAAAATGAAAATGTTTGAGGTCCATAAAGCAGAAGGCTATAAGAAGAGAGCACAGTGTCTTCGGGTTGCTGTTTCCTCAGTTCAAATGTATTTAAGAAATGGTAGTTAACAGGAGCCGTGGAGGTCAAGATAAAGTCTACAAGTTCAAGAACATTTTCTGAGAAAAATCAGAACATCTGCTTGGTTGCAAACGACCATCAGGAAGAAACTCTGGAGTTGTGGTACATTGTCCTACTGTTGAGCTACACTGGTACAAATATGGCCTTCATGGAAGAGTAATCAGAAGAAAACGTCTCCTGCATCCTCACCACAAAATTCATCATCATAAGTTTGTTATAAACGGGCCTGATTTCGGAAACAGGTCGTATGGACCTGTGAGGTTACAATGAGCAAAGGTATGTTTGTTATGTTAAGCATGGGAGTAAATCAGTTGTGTTTTCTGGGTTGTATTGCAGCCAGTGATACGGGGAACATTTTCATGGGTAGAGGGAAGAATGGATTCAATGGAATTCCAGCAAATTCTGGAATGAAACAGAAACACCATCTGTAACTGAAGCTGAAAAGAGGCTGACTTCTACAAGTGAATTATGACCTTAAACACACCTCAAATAGACACCAGAGTCATCAAAAGCCTCAAGCTGAAGGTTTTGCCATGGACCTCACAGTCCTCTGATCTGAACTTCATTGGAAATCGGTGGATAGACCTCAAAAGAGCAGTGCTTGCAAGACAAACCAGGATTCTTCCAAACTCAAAAAAATCTTTCTGCTTAAAATACAAAGGGGGAATGTGTATCTTTTCATTTTATGCCTTTTGGAGAATTTCATCTTCAGCTTGCTTCGCTGTCGTTTTGACCATTTGGGTGCCCAAACTTTTGCACACTACTGTAGTTTACCTCCTTCACGTTGTTCACGTAGTTAATCTCTTGGACTAAATTGCAGTCCCATTCATGATCTGAATAATGATCTGTTAATTCAGTCCTAGTCTGGGTCTGCAACATTAACCCTTAAAGTTTGAGTGAACAGTGTTTAGTCTTGGCTCCAATGTTCTCTTTCTTTGGGTAGTATGCTGACCAGTCCCTAATGAAGAATGCCATTAAAACCTCAGAAGAGTCCTGGATTGAGCAGCAGATGTTGGAGGACAAAAAGAGGGCCACTGACTGGGAGGCCACTAACGAGGCCATCGAGGAGCAGGTGGCACGGGAATCTTACTTACAGTGGCTTCAGGACCAAGAGAAAGGCAGACAGGTTTGAACACTTCTGCTACTGTGTGTTACTGTATATTAAACTACACATTGATCTGTTGTAACATAATAACAATGCAATACACAGTTTCAAGTGCAATAACAATAATAATGTGCAATACCCCGTTCTACTGGACTCTTTCTCTCTTTTTCTACTATTTCTCAGGCACTATTTATATATATTGTATATTGTAATATAGTCTCTATATTATATATTCTTTATATTTATATAGTGTTTCTTTAGTAAATTATCTCTTTCTATCTTTCTGTACTGTACTTATGTTGTGGCTGGAACCTTAATTTCCCTGAGGGAACCCTCCCAAGGGATCAATAAAGTTCTATCCTATCCTTTGCCAAACAGGAATTAAGCCTAGTTCTGGACTTCATTATATTCTTCATGGATATTTTCCATTAAAATGAAAATATTGCTCAGGATTTATGTTTTCCGAAACCAACCCAAAGCAGGAAGCAGTGGATTAGTAGATGGATGGACATTCCTATGGCTGCTAGAACAACAGGGTCGTTGTCCTGCCATTTTTTAGTTTGATTGAATTTAAGTAAAAGACAAAAACGTAGTTTAATGTCCCGTGCGCAACCTGCCAGTAGAACATTATTTGACCAGCACCCAAATGCTTAGGGGCTCCGAAAGCCTCAATGGTCTAATGAGCTGGAACTATGATTCAGGGATCGCATGTTCAGATCCCATGTCATCCTTTGCAGTCAGCAACACTGGAGTCTGAATGGTCTTTTCAAATCACACCAGTCTGTATCAGAGCCGGGGACTTGGTGCTTTCTTCAGAGTTGTTGGCTTCACATGTATCAAGAGGAAGCATGTGCTTGTCTGTAAAGACATCCTAGTGCTGGGAGCATCATATGAGATGTAGAGTCCTTACAGGGATGGACAATTGGCTTCCAATTTTTACAGTCAGTAGTTCAACCACAGAAGAAATGCCAGTTTCTATTTAGAAGTAAACTGATCTCAGTTATTAAAAGCCGATCTGTGGAATTTACGATGTTCCCCACACAAGGCACGATCTTAAAATCACAGCAGAAATAAAAAATGTTGCTATGGTAATGTCGCATCAAGCCTAAAGACCTGGATTCCATTTACACAACTCCATTACATTATGGTAATTGTAGTTTAGCTGTAGGTGGTTTAACTCATCCATGTCAGTGGGGACCTGGGATTTACTCCCCTGGTCTGTTGGTGACCACAACCAAAGCTGTAAAATTAGGAAGCATAACACTAGCTAACATTAGTAACTTTATTTTGGTGAAAGGTGGTCCGATTAACTGCTGCTGTTGTTCTGGTGTCCAAAATGACAATTATCAATGTTTTAGTTGCTTAACAAGCTAATCCACAGAATCAGTGAACTGGTTAGTTTCTGCTATATTACACTGCTGCTGTGGTCTGCCCTCCAAACCATGCACAATATTAACACCACCCTTATGTCTTTGCTAATTTCAAGTAATCCTAAAGTCTCCACCCCTTGGGTGTTTGGAACCTTTAGAAACTTAATGTTTGACTCTTAATGTTAGCTCTGAATGGAGCCAACGGATCACAGAAGCCAGAAATGTCCAATCTCTTGCGCACAGCAATTACATACTGTTTTAAAGGAAAACATTTTGAATTGAAGTGATTTAAAAATTAAAATGTAAATTCATAAAAAAAGTAAAGATTCATTGACTTATTAGTAAATAAAATAGTATTTTCTGCATTGACATCATCGATTATGTTGACAAATTGCAGCACTGCTAGTTTGTGGTAATGAGTAATTTTTATTTTTTATTGAATTAAATGATATAGCATTTGTACCTGCTTTAAAAGGAATGATTTTCAGTAGTGAAAGGCAGCGGAATCCTGTTTGAAGGAAACTTTCCAGCATCCATGCGTCCTGGTGAGATACTGGCTGTGAGATTGAATGACCCAATTAATGCTAAAGACTTGTTAGTAATATATGAGGTTTTGAGTACCAGAACAAATAAACTTTTATTATGGATTTAGTTCAACTGATCTGAAATCCCATACTCAGGAGTCTCTGTCCTTTTTTATTTAAGCCACGGAAAGCCAGTGCAACCTGCAGCTCAGCTACTGCTGCTACATCCAGCTGTTTGGAGGATTGGAGTCGCTCTCCACGCCAGCGAAATTCTGCCTCCTCTCCAGAACACCCTGGCCCAGCACTGCCTGAAAATCCAGCCAAATCCCCCTCTCCTGTAGGAGCCACGCTTGTGTTACCCAAACCCCCATCGCCATGTGCTCCAGGTTTGTGTTTGTACCAGTTTTCCATGAAAAGTGAAAGTATTCACAGCACTTCACTTTTTGCACTTTTTGTTATGTTACAGCCTTATTTCAAAATGAATTCATTTTCCCCCTCAGAATTCTACACACAGAACCCCACGACGACAGTGAGACGTATTTTGAAATCTCTGCAAATTCATTAAAAATAAAACACAAAAATATTACGTACAGAAGTATTCACAGCCTTTGTCCTTCAGATGTTTCTACAGCTTGATTGGACACCTGTGTTAAACTTGTTTGGTCATGATTTGGAAAGACACTTATTTAATCCCTTTTGGATGTAACAAATACTTTCCTGATGCACTGTAGATTTTTCTGCATTGTGCAGTTCACATGATGCTCATTGGTGCCAGCTGATCTCAGCTCGTCTCATCTGATCGACCGTGTTTGGGATAAATTTGGAAAGTGTGAATTAGATTTTTGTCTGAAATGTCCATTTAAAATTATTCATTTACTTGGAGTCAATATCTTCCCATTTTCTCTCTCTCAGGTCCTAGCAGGCAGATGTGTATTGCACAGGATCGCTCCCCTCAATCCTCTCTTGTATCTCTCTACCCAAGCCTTGGATATCAAACTATAATGCAGGAAATGTCACCTACTGCCTTCGGTAAGGCAGTACACATGACATTTAGTCTGAAAGCCAGCATTGAAGCAATACTAACAGAACATGGATTAAATATGGGCAAAAAAAACTGAAATACCACACAATTGCTTGTGGCAAGAACGACATGTTGTAATATAAAGTGTCAATGACCTAAAAATATCATGTTTCTGTGTGTTCTTAAAAAGTTTCTAAAATTTCTAATTTCTAAAATCCCTCTGTTTTATGAATGCACACAAACATTACGTATCTGAAAATTGCAGTCTTTTTTTTTTTCATTTTCAGAAAACAAAACATTTGTATTTTGTGTGATATTCTTAACTCTTAGAACCAGTGAGCCACAGTTTGCATTCTATGATCTAAAAATACTTCTCTATACATTCAAGGCCATTCATAATCTCGCCCCCTTATATCTGTCAAATCTCCTCAGTATCGCACCCTCCTTCTGCTCGCTCAGATCCTCCTCTTCCATCCGTCTCTCTGTCCCTTCTGCTGGTCTGAGTACCATGGGGTTCAGAGCTTTCAGCCGCTCGTCCTGCAAAACTAAGTTTTAAAGGTTAACCTTCTCTGTTTCTGTCTGTTATGTACTTGTAGGTCTAACGGACTGGGAAGATGATGAAATCTTGGCATCTGTTCTGGCTGTTTCACAACAAGAATACCTCGACAGTATGAAGAAAAGCACAATGCACAGAGAAGCCTCTCCAGACAGTAGTTGATGCAGAGGACTGAAATGGAAGAAATAAATGTGGAAGAAACCTGTTTCTGAAAAACTTTTCTCAATCCGGCAGACAGTATATATTCCTTCTCTCTTTTAAACCCTCTCATTCCCACCATTATATCCTGATCTTTCCTATTTTTTTCCTGCTCCCTTTGCCTCATATTATAAGACTCCATGAGCCTAGTTAGGTGCATGTTGAAATAAACATTGTAAAACAGCTTGTTTTACTCAACCTTGTAATGGTTTTTTATTTATTGTTTTTTTTAAAATTATTAGTATTATTAATTCTCTAGCATTTCTAGAATTCATTGGAATAGTTTTTTTTATTTTGCTGTGCCCAGTTAAAGCTTTAAATTGGTCAAATTTCTCCACAACTAATATTAATTTGTAGCATGGAGAATTAACTGATGCCTGTGCTTGTTTGCAGAACACTATTTTTAATAGCTATGTGAAATGCTGTTGATAAACCTCAGTAACTGATCCAAAAAAATAATTATGAAAAGAAAAATGGATCCTCATATTATAATATTAGACCACATATTTAATTAAATGGATTTTTAAAGCCTCTTTCAGGATCTGAATCAGTTTATTTGCCAGGTATATACAAATGAGTGCCATGTATGAAAAGTAAATTAAAACAGACTCTTAGACACACATCATATGAAGAAATGTATGTTGAGATACTTTAAAGCACACCATAGAGCAGTGTTTCTGGTCCTGGATTGCCTGCTTTAACTCACCCCATGCAACTCGGCCTCCAGGACCAGGGTTGAGATCCACTGGCTTAGAGCAACATTATGCATCATGTTACTTTTAATGTTACTACGCTGAAGTGGGCGGGACACCACTGGGAAGAACTGTGAAATGCCTGGCTTACACTACAGGATAACTGGGCTGATTTTAAGAGTCTTTCCAACAATCACAAAAGGTCTCCCGAATTCAAGGCGAAACTGATCTTCCCAGGTCAAGCCGACCTGATCAAGAATTGTAAATATGAAGCATGTTTAATATTTACGACCTGAAGGACCATCAGGGCCAAGTTGAACCAAACCTTTTGGTCAACAGTACTTAAACATACTGTATCATGAGCCTGAGGTGAACTCATACACTCATGCACACACACACAAAGAGAGAGAGAGAGTAATTTACTTTTTGTCCAGTAATTAATTTATTTGCTGTATTGTCGTGTGGGGATTTGGACAGCTGTAATGCTCACTGTTCAGATAAACAGCTTTAAAATGCACAGCTATATGAGGAGAGTAACATGTTAATGCTTCTGAATTGTGGGGTTTATCAGTGTACTCAGGCTCGCGCTCCAGTATGTAGAACCCTGTTAACCCTTTCTTATCCAGCACGTCTTTATCCACATAATTTTCTGGTTCTTGGCTTTATGTGTGTAATGACGCAGTTCATGAGAAACTGCCACGAGGGTTTGATGTTTGGAACGCTGGTAGTTGGTGTGTATAATCTGGAAGTGTGTTGGGTTTCATTCAGGAGCAAGAAGCAAGAAAAGAAGGATCAAGAAATACCAATTCTTGGATAATTCTGCTTTAACTCTTACAACCTGAGATCTGCATTTTGCAGGCAATTACATGCCAGTATTCTACACTTCATAGCTCAAGTTTGGAGTAACATACAGAGTAAAGGTGGTGTAGATTACATTAAAGGTGATCTGAGTGCTGGGTGGTGTACACTAGATTAGGGTAAAAGTGGTGTAGATTAGGGTAAAGGTGATGTAAATTAGGGTTAAGGTGGTATAGATTAAATTAGGGTTAAGGTGATCTAATTTAAATTAGAGTGGTGTAGATTAAATTAGGGTAAATGTGGTGTAGATTAGACTAGATTAGATTTAAAGTGGTGTAGATTAGACGCGATTAGATTTAAGGCAATGTAGAGTAGATTTAAGGTGGTGTAGTTTAAATTAGGGTTAAGGAGGTGTCAATTAGATTAGAGTTAAAGTGTTGTAGATTATATTTAAGGTGGTGTAGATTCGATTAGGGTAAAGGTGGTGTAGATTAGATTATATTTAAGGTGGTGTAGATTAGATTAGGGTAAAGGTGGTACGGATTGGATTATATTTAAGGTGGTATATATTAAATTATATTTAAGGGGTGTAGATTTAAGGTGGTGTAGATTAGATTTAAATTGGTGGATATTATATTTAAAATGGTGTAGATGAAATCAGATTTAAGGTGGTGTAGATTAGATTTAAGGTAGTGTATATTATATTTAAAGTGGTGTAGATTAGATTTAATGTGGTGTAGATTAGATTAGGGTTACGGTGGTGTAGATTATATTTAAGGTGGTGTAATTATATTTAAGGTGGTGTAGATTATATTTAAAGTGGTGTAGATTAGATTAGGGTTACGGTGGTGTAGATTATATTTAAGGTGGTGTAGATTACATTAGGGTTAAAGTGGTGTAAATTATATTTAAGGTGGTGTAATTATATTTCAGGTGGTGTAGATTATATTTAAAGTGGTGTAGATTAGATTAGTGTTACGGTGGTATAGATTAGATTTAAGGTGGTTAGATTAAATTGGATTTAAGGTGGTCTGAGTGCCGGGTGCAGGATGTGACGTTGGTGTGAATGAAAAGGACTTTTATTTTGTAATTCGTCTCCCGGATGTGGTGGTTTTCCGGACCGGGGCGCTGAGGTTCAGATTCTGGTTCAGGTTCTGGTTTAGGCTGTAATGGACGAACTGCGGGTTTGTGTGTGAGTTCAGTGAAGTTTGGGTCAGTAACCCGCACACAGCTGATGGGTTTAAAGTCAGACTTTATAAACAGAAATCCGCCTTTAATCCAAATTTCTTTTCACTCTTCTGTTATGTTGATCAGGAAGCTTCAGGACGGAGAGGATGGGCGATAAAACGGAGCCTCAGACCGGTAACACATCCCTGCTTTAGCTTGAACTGTCTAGAACTGTCCATTAAAATAACACTGTGCTTCCTGTGGGAATGCTATGAGAATGCAGTGAGAATGCTTTGAGGATGTTGTGAGACTGGGAACTGTGCAGTTTTGATCTGTGTAAAATGAGAGACAACAGAAATGACTGAATGATGCTGTTTGTGTTGTAACAGGAATGCAGGTCTCCAGAGATTTCCCACAAAACCAGTCAGACCATAATGTAGAGGATGTTTGTCCCAGCAGGGGGGAGGACAGTCCCACCATAAATCTGGAGGAGCGCACAGAGGACACGACCACAGGAGACATCACACAACTTCCACTGGGTGTCCAAAAAAAAGAGGACACAGATTTGGACAGACCTGTCAGTGCTGGCATGTCGGAGTTGGACCACGGGGGAGTGCCGGAAGAGGACTCTGGGGGAGTGCCGGAAGAGGACTCTGGGGGAGTGCCGGAAGAGGATTCTGGGGGAGTGCCGGAACAGCACTCTGAGGGAGTGCCGGAACATGTCACTGAGGGAGTGCCGGAACATGTCACTGGGGGAGTGCCGGAACATGTCACTGGGGGAGTGCCGGAGCATGTCACTGGGGGAGTGCCGGAGCAGGACTCTGGGGGAGTGCCGGAGCAGGACTCTGGGGGAGGGTCGGAGCAGGACTCTGGGAGAGTGTCGGACCCAGACTCTGCTGTAACTGATGACTCGGGGGAGTTTATGGTGGCTGTGTTGGCTCGCGGGAAGTTGGAGGAGCAAGGGGTGGGGTTAAAGGGCACCTCCTCTCCTCTCTCTGAAACAGGTTCGGTTGTGGGGGCTTCATCCCATCGAGATGAAGACGTAACCGCAGAAACGTGGCGGCAGCATCGTAAACATGTGTTTGTGCTCAGTGAAGCTGGGAAACCAATCTACTCGCGCTATGGCAGCGAGGAAGCTCTGTCCTCCACCATGGGCGTCATGATGGCTCTGGTGTCGTTCGTTCAGAGTGGAGATAATGTCATCCGATCTGTGTGCTCAGGTAAGACTCGGGGTGGGGGTCTTACAAGAGCTTAACTGTAGCTCACAGTTTCTGTATATATTATAATTTATTATTTGATTTATTTCAGACGCTCATGTGCAAAATTATTAAAGTTAAATTTGGTCTTTAATGATGACAAGAAAATAAAACCGTACAAATAAGATTTTATTGAGCTGCAATAAAATCACATATTAGAAACAGAGTATTTTTTCTCACAAAGGTTTCTGTTATTTGTTTTACACTCATTTTCCTTAATGTTTCACGTTTTACCTTTTTCTGCAGTACTTTCAAAAATCAAATCAAAATCAAAATTTATTTTTTATAGCGCTCTTCACAACTGAAGTTGTCACAGAGCAGCTTCACAGAAATTAAATAAATAAATAAATAAATAAATAGGGAAGGTTAAAACAGAAACAGAATGTATAAATGACAGATCCCCTAGTGAGCAAGCCACATGGCGACAGTGGCAAGGAAAAACTCCCTCAGCTGGAGGAAGAAACCTTGGGAGGAACCAGGCTCACAAGGGGAGGACCCATCCTCCTCTGGTCAAACTACTTATACATGGTTAGGGGACACTGGACCCCTACATCTCTGTTCTATTACTCGGGTATTGAAGTAATGTTAATTATCTGGTGGACACATTTCCTCCTTTTCCTCCCTTTCTTTCAAATAAAACTGCTTAGAAAAGATGTTCCACATGATTAAGCCACAGGTTTCAAGCAATATGGGAAAGAAAAAGGATTTCTGAAAGGCCTCAAATACTTGGACAAGGTATTGCACTATTAAAACATTAGATATTTTACGAAAACCTAAGTGTGATATTTTGAAGAGATTTGTTGCTGATTCAGAGCACAGATGGGTTTGTTCAGATAAAGGCAAAATGAGGAATGTTTCTGACAATTTATCAGTTTAAGAGAGCAGCTGCTAAAATGCCTTTTACAAAGCAGCAAAACTAATATTTGAATCTGCTGGTATCTCTGGAGTCTCTCCAACCTCAAGGTGTAGGATCCTCCAGAGGCTTGCTGTTGTGCATAAACCATTTATTCGGCCACCCCTAAACAATGCTCACTAGTATAAACAGTTGCAGTGAGTCCAGACATGCATGAAAACTAATCCTCAAACAGTCTTGTTTACTGATGAATGCCGTGCATCCATGATGGTCCTGGTGGATGGGGTAGTGGATGGTTGGTGGATGGCCACCAGGTCCCAACAAGACTGCGACTCAGTCTTGAGGTGGCGCAGTCATGGTTTGGGTTGGAACCACGGGGAGAGGGCTGGTATGAAAATAACATCAGTTTCTGACTGACCACTTTCTTCCATGGTACAAAAAGAATTGTGCCTTCCAATAACAAAATCTTCATGCATGACAAGGCACCATCTCACGCTGCAAAGAATACATCTGTGTCATTGGCTGCTATGGCATCAAAGGAGAGAAATCTTTGGAATATCCTCAACCATTGAGGGTGGGAGGCAGTTGACATCAGAGCAGCAGCTCTGGGCGGCTGTTCTGACATCCTGCAAAGGAATTCAAGCAGAAACTGTCCAAAAACTCAAGTTCAATGGATGTAAGAATTGTGAAGGTGATTTCAAAGAAGGGGTCCTGTTGATTGAAATAGCTTTTGATTTCAATAAATGTAACTTCTAAATGCTGCAGATTCAACAAGTGACCATGTCAAGTTTTCTAACATCCTATAATTCTTTTTTGAAATAATTCTGCCATTTGCATTGTCCATTTAGGAAAATCAGAGAAAATACAGTTTGCATAATAATTTGGAATGTACAGCAGAAAAACAGGAGCATGAAACGCAATGAAAAAAAAAAGAGTCCAAACTTTTTTTAACCTTAAAGTTGTGAGAAAACAAAACACAATTTCTCTTCTCTTCTCTTCTCTTCTCTTCTCTTCTCTTCTCTTCTCTTCTCTTCTCTTGTAATATCTGATTTTACTGCAGCTCACTGGGATTGATCTTTTGTGATGGTTTAATTTCTTGTCACCATTAAAGACCCGAGTTGACTACTGGTTCTGTTTGACCCCTTCCTCTCCTCATTTGCTTCTCTTGATCTAGTCCCTATAATATTCTGTTCTCCTTTTGCACCAGGTTATAAGCAAAAATGTGAGCAAAACTGATGATATCAAGCTGATACGATACTGAGAGTTGGATTGGAGCCATCACTAACTGAATCACTGACATCTGAGCTGCTTTCAGACAAGATGCAGAAGGCCTACAGCAGGGGTGTCAAACCCTCATCAGGCCGATGTGGCTGCAGGATTTAATTCCTACCAAATGGAAGCATGTGATCAGTTGTTTGTAGACAATTCATTCAGCCAATTCATTAACCTTTAGAACCCTAAACTAATCTTGTAGGATGTTTTTATAGTTTGACGTACTTTTATTCACCAAAACGTTAGAAAAGTACTTATTGGAGACAGTCACACAAGCCAGATATTGTTATTTTCAGGATATCGTAGTCTACTCAGAATTGTCTTTATTTGAGGTGTAAAAATGAACAATCTGAATTTTAAATGAATTTGACCATGTTTTGATCAACATTTACTTGTTTTGTACTTGTTTTGTTGCTTATCAGGACTAAGAACACTACATCTCAGAAATCTGGTTGGAAACTGATCATCCAGAGTGTTGCTGATCTGAAAATGCAGTAACTTAGTTATTTGTAATAATTAGATTGACATTGATGTTAATAATAGGTTCTTCAAAGGAGTTGACGGTGGTCCAAAAAAAACAACAACCTGAATATACTGTATTATTTATGTTATTAATGTGTTTATCAGTGTTATCCATTCTCAGGACTTTTATTCTGAAATTTGAACCCCATGTGAGCAGAGCAAAAAACAGAGTATACAGCCCCTCCCTTCTCATGTACCGTGGTCAGTGATGTCATCAGTCCTGCCCCTTCTTGCTGTTGCACTGGAAGTTCCTTTAAACTGAGATGTAATTCAGCTGGAAACAAATTTTAGCTGAATTGAAGCCTATAAAACAGTATGTAACTGCCCGCAAAGTGTGGCTCGCCGTTATTAAGAGTTAAGCATGTTGATTCTGGTTGTTTAGAATGAAAACGTGCAGCCATGTTGGCCTGTTGTGGAAACAGTTGGACACCGCTGGCCTGCAGCATACGTGAAAATAACAGTGAAAACAGAAAAGTATTATGTATGTTTCATGTTCAACAGTGGTTCCTTTGTTGATTGATCCTTTGTGTTTTTTTTTACCCTTCTGGCTGTAGATGAGCACACGGTGGTGTTTATGCAGCAGGGCCCATTGGTGCTCGTGTCCGTCTCCAGCAGCCGGCAGTCTGAGCAGCAGCTTCGGGACGAGCTGCTTTACGTTTATAACCAGATCGTTAGCATGCTAACACAAGCTAGCATCGCACGCATCTTCGAGCACAAGAAGAATTATGATTTGCGCCGCCTGCTGGCCGGTTCAGAGAAGATTCTGGATGGCCTGCTTAACCTGGTGGACTCTGACCCGAGCTTTTTGCTCTCGGCTGTGCACTGCCTGCCCATTTCCTCGTCCTTTAGGGACTCACTTAGCCAGATTCTGCAAAAGGCCATTACTCCAAACCTGGTCTTCTCCATCCTCATAGCTAAAAACCAGCTGCTGACCATTGTCCAGGAGAAGATGGTCATTGAAGATGCCCGGCTTGACCCTGCAGACCTCCACCTTCTGCTTAACCTCATCGGTGCCTCTTCGGCCTTCCAGGCTGGGGAAATCTGGACGCCGATCTGTCTGCCAAGCTTTAACCCAGACTGTTATTTTTATGCATATATTTCGTATCTGGACCCACCCAACTGCACTGTCTGCCTGCTGCTGCTGTCCACGGACAAAGAGGCATTTTACGCTGTGGCCGAATGTAAAAGGAAGATAGAGGAGGCAATGCTGGCCCAGAATGCTTTGAGCTCCATAGCCAAAGCCCAGTCCTACAGTGTGAGCCAGGTTGGAGTGTCTGATCTAAGGCATTTTATGTACAAACCATTTGACGTCCCAGACAACCACCGCCAGCTGACACAGTTCACCAGGTAAAGCCAACCTCCAGTCTTTGATTTATTTTAATATGGTAAGGCATTTCAAATGGCAGCACTGAAAATAGATATATCAAAATTTATATCTACAGCCCATAAATATTTGGACAGTGATTTGGGCTCTGCACGCTACCACATTGCACTTGAAATCAAATTCTGATTCCGAACAAAATATTTCCTCTGAACTTTTTATAAATTGCAACCACTTTTCTACAAAGCCTCCTCATTCAGCTGAAAGCCTGCAATTCAATCTGTTATTTCATTTCAAATCCAAAGTGGTGGCATGTAGAGCCCAAATCTCTGTCAAATATCATGGTGATCATGGTAGAAGGGCCTTAGTCAAGGAGGGGAATAAGAACCCAGTGGTCACTCTGACAGAGCTCCAACGTTGCTCTGTAGAGAGAGGAGAACCTTCCAGAAGGTTCCAGAAGCACTCCACCGATCAGGCCTGTATGGCCACTCTTCATTAAAAGGCACACGACCGCCTGTCTGGAGTTAAATGCCGTAAATGTAGTGTGTCGAGTTTGTAGCATCGTGCTCAAAAAGAGTTAAGGCTGTAATTGCTGCCAAAGGTGCTTCAAAAAAGTACAGAGTTTGGGCTGTGAAAACTTATATACACGTTATATTTTTGTTTTATTGTTAATGAATTTGCAAAGAGCCTTCTCTCCCTTTCTATATGCACTGTGTGTCAATATTTATCTCTTTATCGGGATATAGACAGCAGGGAATAGAGTTTAGAGTATTTAAAATAAGGGAATAGAGTTTAGTTTTTAAAATAATGTTCTGTTTCAATCCTGTGGAAAACCCTTTTTTCTGGGTTCTCCAGCTCTAGTCTCATCACACACTCCTGATGTGGACAGCTGTGAGGATACTTCACATCTGACATTGTGATCAGCAGCTGACCTGGTCTATTGTAGAGCCCAATTAACCTTCATAGGGTCACATGAATTTTACAGAAGTCATAAGATTTCTTAATTTAGTTTATTTATGCCATCAGAGATGACGATTACAGGATTCTGGAATCATTTTTATTGAGAGCGTTTTTCCTTTAATAAGATTTGATCAGAAATGGTTATATACTTACGTGCAGCTTCCATCAAAGTTTTGTTTTTCCCCTTTTATCCCAAATGGCCCCCGAAGCAAAACTTGGGTCACCTTGCATTTGTTTTTCCTACTATCACAACCCCAAAGCATGGTTGATCCACCCACATCTTAAGGGTTGGAGAGGTGTTCTTGTCATGAAGTTCTATCCCATTCTTTCTCCAAACATACCTTTTCTGCACATACAGGCAGAAACCAGATTCATCTGCTCAGATATAACATGAAATCTTCTCTGCTCCATATGTTTTATGTGTTCTTTCAGAAATTGGTTGTGAAGGACCTGCATTGACTTCTAGAAGCAATTCTTGCCTAGAAGGGATTTTCATTCCCAAGCCATGAAACATGCCAGTTTGGTCTTTGGTCCACGAATCTGTGGAAAATGTCCTGTAGACTGGGATTCTGACAGATTTCTGGTAGATTCAGCTCTTTCTTTCACACTGTGGCCTTTGATAAGCCAATGACATCACTTCTTTTAGCCATTAGTCATTAACATCTGATTTGTGACCCATTTTCCACACATCCAACGAGATGTTCACGGCACTGAACCACCTCTTCTCAATCTATCAATCCCATCACACACTCTGCAGGTATTTATAGCTCCATCATCCTGCAGGATCCAGAAGTTACTACCACCTTAAATACGCAGGGTGACACATTTTGGAATGAGGGAAATGTTTAGCCCATTTCTGCTTCAGCTGTTAGCAGCTATTCTTTGTATTTAAGTTGAAAGTGTACAATTTCCATATTTGGTGGGAATGTTATTTTGAATCAGTGTGTTTGTGAATGCTTTTGTGTTTCTTAGCCCTGAGATGGAGGCTCCATACAACACTGATCAGGAGAAGCTGAGGCTCCTGGACTTGTACAGAGATTTACACAGTCGAATACACAGCACTTCACGGCCACTCAAACTCATATACCATGTGGCTGAGAGAGAGACACTGCTGGCGTGGGTAAGGGTTTACTAACTCTGGTCATGCAGGGCTGCAGCTGGCAGTTATTTATGTAATTGATTAACTATTGATTAAATAATTATAATAGTGTGTGTGTGTGTGTGTGTGTGTGTGTGTGTGTGTGTGATGCCATCAAAAAGTGTCTCCTTGTGTGCCCATCTCAGATCCACTAAATGTCAATTCGTCCATTATTCTATGTTCCAGAACACAGGAGGTTCATATGCGAACCCCACGAACCCCTTTGTCTTTTTTTAACATATAGACATTTGATCTTCATCCAAACTACATGAAGAGATAGAGGTGATATAACTGTGATATAAAACTGTCAGTTGTAAAAAAAAAAAAGTTAGGACACATTTATTAAAACTTAAAATGTCTAAAATTAGAATCAGCACAGCAGATGAAAATGATCAGCACTATTGGAGAGGACTTTGTTGGTCTTATTTGAACCTCAGACATTAGTTTGGTTTGCTCTTGATTGTGGAAGTAAGTGGGATCCAAAGAGCTCTCTGGGGTTTTAAAAGATCTCCAATTAGAAATCAGTCCACTTTCATCAGGGCAAGATTGAAGTTTGCCAGAAAACATCTGGACAAAGAGCAGGACGTCTGGAACACTGTGCACAGATGAATCTAAAGTTGCATTATTGGGCGCAGTACCTGAAGACATTTGAGCGCAAAGAAACCATTATGAAATCATTATTGTATCGGGGGGCTTGAGGACCAAGACTTACAGAGACCGAAGCTGAGAGAATTCCACATGGAGGAGTGGGAATATCTTTCAGTTGATGTCAGAGATGTAGACCATTTCAAGTCAAAGGAGGAAATACTAGCTGTTAGGTTTGGTTCTTTTGTTTATTAGGCTGTTCTTCAAAAAATTCATTCTATGAATTTTACATTTTACAAAAGACATTTATTTATCCAGTGTCATGTTTCGTCATATCGCCTGCTAGTCTGCTATGAAAGTGAAACGTTTATTCAGACACCTGTTCATGTCACTGTATGTGTATAGAGAACTCTTTGGCTGTACTTTTAACTGTACTGACTAGATTTTAGGTGCCATACAATACAATAACAGTCATTTGTGGATCTGTCCATGGCAGGTTACAAGCAAGTTTGAGTTGTATACATGCTTCAGTCCCCTTGTGACAAAGGCCTGCGCTATTAATGCCATCACCAAGCTGCTGCGGTGGGTGAAGAAAGAGGAAGACCGCTTGTTTATTCGTTACCCACCAAAATACTCCACCACCCCCAACCCTAAAAGCTCCAGAGGAGGTAAGAGTGGTCAGTCGGACTCCACAGATAACGGCTTTCTGCCTGCCCTCTGATCTACAACATAGTCCTGTTTCACCCCGATCCCCCTGCTGACCCCAGTGGCCTCGCTCACCCCATACTGACTTCCTACACTGTCTGCATTTCAGATCCACATGGACCGGCTTGATCATTTCAAATCTTTGCCCAAACTGTGCCCTGATCTTCAGTAGCCCTGGAAGACCTGCATCCTTCTGTTCACTAGAAACAGCCTGGACTGTCTCAAATGATTGTTTTCTTAAAGACGAACTCCAGCATCTTCAACCTCACCTCTCTCTGCTGCATCCGTAGCACGGAGTAGATTATCATGGACAATAATTTCAACCTGTTTGTCTCTTCTTTCCAGGGAAATGTGTTGGAATTATGTCTCGGATCTCATTTATGAATGAATTCTGTGAATAAACGTGTAAAAAAACGTGTGTGATGCAAATGAAAGACTACGTCCTCTTGGAGCTATAAGGTTCCATCTGCATTCTGATAATAAGATGTAAACAACTTAAACACACACATCACAATGTTTACTAGTCACAGAATAAGAATATGTAAATAATTGTCAGTAAATGTCAGAACCTTACAGTTCTTGACAGAATTCAGCACTTTCCAGTGACTTCTATTAGAATATTACACTAGTTATTGGTAAGTTGATCTGAGAATTTGATTGCATTCAGTCACAAGAGCATTAGTGGGGTCAGTAAAGATGATGTATTGTTAGTTCTGGATCACAAACTCTATTTTGACTCATTCCAAAGGTACTGGAAGGAGCTCCATCACTCCACTGCTCCTCTGTCAGTTCTGAGGGCTTTATACCTCTTTAACTGATGCTTAACTCGTGCACATCTCCAGAGTGCCCTGTTCTGTGGAGATTAGATGGGACATATAATGGATCTGTCCTTGAACTGTGCTTCATTTCCTTGCAAAGCTTTTATAGCATCTACTGTGTTCATGTACTGTCATATTTGACATTAGATATGAGCAGTATTTCACAAAAGAAATTTGCGCACCCAGTTCGAAACCAAAGACAAATCTTGTAGCAGAAACAGATTAAGAAAATCTCAACAAATGCTTTGTAACTGTAGCTGGAACAAACTGTCTTACACAGAAAAGGTCTTTAGTTGGTACTTATATCATTAAGTACATTTTTGTCTTTCTTTTTGTTTTCTTGAAATGTTTTCTGTTTCCTTTTCTTTCACCTGCTGTGCAACTGAAACGGGTTTGACCACTTTGAGAACTGGCTTATTTCCATTTGAGTTGAAAAATAAGTTGTAGTTATGTGTTGTAAAGTGTATTTAAATACATGATCATCTCAGTCTTATGGTTCTGCAATGTCCATGACATTATTTTGGATCTAGCACTATGGAGTGGGTTTTGCTAGTGTAAATTGCTAGCAGTTGCTCAGTCTGTCATTTACTGCAGTTA
Source organism: Acestrorhynchus altus (assembly GCA_034509495.1). NCBI lineage: Eukaryota > Metazoa > Chordata > Actinopteri > Characiformes > Acestrorhynchidae > Acestrorhynchus > Acestrorhynchus altus. The sequence goes on along the minus strand of CM067521.1, from coordinate 3,637,753 downwards.
CACATTTTGCATGTACAGGCAAAACCTGATTACAGCTTTTAACTGTGTCGAGGTGGCTTTTGGAGAAACGAACATCATGTACTTGATGACCACTGGCTGCAAAGAGCAAAGATAAACAGTGGAAAGAGTAAAGTAAAATGTTTTCTGCTTGTTTTGTTTCTTTTGGAAACTCTAAGTCTGTTCCTGACACGTCTGTAATAAAGAAAGGTGCTGTAATAAATCTTTCAGAGCTCCTCTGATTTTTACCATGTAGGCATTTAAAATGTCCCACGGCAGGTAATGATTTACAATTAAAGAAGCTTTTTCAGTTTTAATTTTTACCATAATGATCAGTGCTATGTTTGGAATATAGCAGACCTCCAATACTCCCCCTCCTCTGGGTGGGAGGCTACCACACCACGAATGTTTCATATTCATTACATTGAAAATGTTATATTTCAAGTTTCATTGTTTTATAGTTGATATTGTGATTAAAAGACAGTAGTGAGACCTGCTATGATGTATGGTTTGGAGACGGTGGCTCTGGAGGTGTCGGAGATGAAGATGCTGAGAGGAAGAGCTCAGAGGTTTATGGATGTAGTGAAGGTGGACTTGGAGATGGTTGGTGTAGCAGTAGAGGAGGCAGGGGATAGGGTAAGATGGAGGCAGATTATCTGCTGTGGCGACCTCTAAAGGGAGCAGCCGAAAGAAGAAGTTGATGCTGTGATTAGTAACTTAATCAAATTTTGGATTCGTGGATTTTCGTGAGCTATAAGCCAAACTGATCAGAAAAAACAAACAAACAAAACCTTGAAATGTCACTCTACACACAATGAATATAACTACAACTGAAAGGAGGCTCATCTGATGGTGTTGGTCCAATCAGAGCCACTGCAGTGATGTAAACATTCAGCGTAAACAGTGTCTCCCAGCAGTTACACCGAGCCAAACTTACACCAAATGATCATAACCACGATATTACTGCGCTTGACTGGTCACCCAGCTCTCCTGACTTGAAGCCCATAGACGATCTACGAGGTATTGTCAGGAGGAAGATGAGAAACACTTGACCTAATATTAAGTGCATAAACATGCAAACGTGTCTGAAATTGGACAACTTTAATAAGATGTTTGATCTTTATTAAATAGTTTAATAATCTGACCATCGAGATTTCTGGTTTTCTAAAGCAATAAAGCAAACTGATCAAATTCAAAACAAAAAATGTTTAAAGTATGTCATTTTTATGTGTAATATATATATATATATATATATACCAATATATATTGATATCTATAATGATTATGGATTGAAGCAATATTATTTTTATATATATATATATATATATATATATATATATACTGAGATGTAATAGTTTCTACATTGCATGACAGGGTTACAAACCAGAACGCTACTAGATCAATGTTTTTGGACAGATGAGACCAAAATAGATCTTTTTGGGTTAAATGAGAAAGTGTTTGTGGAGAAAGGAAAACACTGCATTCCAGCATAAACATCTTGTCCCATCTGTGAAACATGGTGGTGGTGGTCTTTTGGGCTGCATCTGGGACAGGATGGCTTGCCATTATTGGTGGAACAAGGCATTCTGAATTACACCAGCACATTCTAAAGGAAAATGTCAAAACCTGTCTGTGAGCTGAATCTCAAGAGAATGTGGGCCATGCAGAAAGACAATGACCCTAAGTTCTAAGAATGTTTAAAGAAGAATAAAGTTAATATTTTGGAATGGCCCTGTCAAAGTCCTGATGTAATCCAATAGAAATGTTGTGGAAGAACCTGAAGCAAGCAGTTTATGGAAGGAAACCCATCAACATAACAGAGAAATGGACTGAACTTAGTGCAGAACTAATCAGTTACCAGAAACATGTATTAGTTATTTCTGTACAAGGGCGTCACAGCAGATACTGAAAGAAAAAGTTCACATACTTTTGTCTCCACAGGTATGTAATATTGGATCATTTACTCAATAAATAAATGAGCAGGTGTAATATTTGTGTCTCATTTGTTTGATTGGTTCTTGATAACTACTTTAAGGACTTCTGATGAAGTTTTAACTAAAAATTATGCAGAAATGTAGAAAAGTAAAGGGTTCACAAAGTCTGAAGGTGATACACACACACACACACACACACACACACACACACTTGAAAGCTTACATACAGTGATATATACAGGGGTTGGACAATGAAACTGAAACACCTGTCATTGTAGTGTGGGGAGGTTTCATGGCTAAATTGGAGCAGCCTGGTGGCCAATCTTCATTAATTGCACATTGAACCAGTAAGAGCAGAGTGTGAAGGTTCAATTAGCAGGTAAGAGCACAGTTTTGCTCAAAATATTGCAATGAACACAACATTATGGGGGACATACCAGAGTTCAAAAGAGGACAAACTGTTGGTGCATGTCTTGCTGGCGCATCTATGACCAAGACAGCAAGTCTTTGTGATGTATCAAGAGCCACGGTATCCAGGGTAACGTCAGCACCACCAAGAAGGACCAACCACATCCAACAGGATTAACTGTGGACGCAAGAGGAAGCTGTCTGAAAGGGATGTTCGGGTGTTAACCCGGATTATATCCAAAAAACGTCATTCCCAAGACTAACTGACGCTGTATTGGCCGTAAAAGGAGGCCCTGGTACACCATACTAATCAATTATTGTGATCTAAAACCAGGTGTTTCAGTTTCATTGTCCAACCCCTGTATATCTAGGTTGGGTTTTATACAGAGCGGGATATGGACTGGGTGATATGGTTATCTGTTTATATCCCAGTATAAATATCCATATGTCACTCTAATATTATCATCACTGACACTGACACTGACACATCAGTCCAGCAACTCCTTACCGTTTTTTGTGTGTGGTTTCCTACATTGCTGACCCTGAACTTGCTGGTCTACAGCAGACCCGCTCTCCAGGTTTCTTCCCAAAGCTGATCACTCCATCTCATCCAGTGTCAACTGCATGGAAATCTTGGGGCTCAAGAAACCATAGCATTCAGGGGGTTGATAACCGAACATGAAACACTGAAGGGTGTGAAGTTTGTGTTGAAACTAATAAATGAGTTCCGGGTGATTTGGGTCCAAGGTACTGCCAGTACACTGACCGGTCGTGCTGATTACCACGGCAATAAAGGCAAAGAACTTCTTCTTAAGAGGAGAGAGAGCATCATGAGTGCTCTTAAGCGTTCCAGATTTTATATTAGTGCATCTCAATGTATTAGAATATTTGTTTTGTTCATATTTTGAATCATTACATTTAAAGTGACTGTATTTTAAACTTTTCAAGATTTTGTTTTAATTTTGATACTGATTTGTAATTTAGTCAAACCTGAATTTAAATATTATAATAAAGTTAGATTCTGACAATACGTTGACCACACTGTCATAATATATGGGGCAGGGGGCATATATTGTGGACTATTTGAGTCAGGGAAACTGGTATCAAACTGGTAACTGACTGATGCCACACACATACATAGACCTGAGCTCATCAATAATGATGAAGGGCAGCACCACACAGGGTAGTTATTGATATTTCAGAATAAAATCATATCCAAAATGTACGCTGCCCTCCGAAACATCAAGCAACACCCCTGTTTAATACCTTCAAAATGACAGTAAGAGGGCAGCGGAGGGTGATTTCACGATAACGCAGGCAGAGTGGCATCAGATCTGCAGACAAGCTCGCTGTCAGAGTCTTTAACGGCTCTCTTATTCTTGGGGAAACTAGAGCAAGTCACCTTCACATTTTCTGGAATTGCCCTTCTGTGGATCCATTTTGCAGAAAATAAATAAATTTATAAATCCCCTGGAGGCTGCTTTCAGAGCCAAAATGAATTTTAAAATAGTGGATTGTGATTATTGAAGTGCTTGAAGCAAAAAGAAACAAACAAAATCTGCAAATCTTACAAGAAAACATACAAATACATACAATTCTGGAGAAATGACCCTTCTATTGATTTTAATAGCTTTTTGATTGGTTGTTTTATGGCTCAGAGCATGAATCACATAGAACTGAATGAATGTTTACTTGTAAATAAATGAATTCAAATAAAAAGCACATACAAAAGAAAAAAAAGGGGCTCATTTTACTCTTCACTCAGTGAAAAACACAGGAAAACATCAGAGACTCAACAGTGTATTTATTTCCCTTCTGAGAAAATACTGTTTTAGACATGTTTTTGGTACAATTAGCTGTTTTCACAGGCATTAAAAAACAAACACCTTTTCTGCATTACTGTGTGTGAATTATCCAAGGGACTACTTCATTACTGTTCCACTTTAAACTGCTAAGAACCCATCTCATATATGCAGTGATACTTTCTGAACCTTTCAACGCTCAGCAGAGCTCTTAAATTAAATCTGCTTAATTACTATTAAATAACAATTCTATAACCACACCATATAAATTAAAACGAAATGTACAAATCTTGGCATTACTTAATTTACATTTCAGTTTTCAAAAACCACATGTGCATATGTTCTACATACATGCATTCATATGTACAAAAGTATGGGGTCCCCCCCCAAAATCTAGCCACACCTGTACCAGTCATCAGAACCCTCCAGTAAATAAACCTCTGTTACATTCAGAAAAGAAAGACAGAAACGTCCGGGCGTTTTCACACAACAGAGCCAGAAGAACTAAATGCCTAATGAGCTTTAAGGTCCATCACTGACGGGTTCAACTAAACAAACAGCAGGTAAAACGGAATGGACAGTAAAATTACACCAACAGATATTCGCTCCAATATGCACTTCAGTGAATCTGAGGTTTCACAAAAAAATACGTTTCTCTTAAAGGCTCATGATGCGCAACGGCTGGCTTGCTGTTGGTCACATGACCAACCACATCAGAAAGGTCCAGATCTGTGTAAATGCTTTATTTAAGCTTCAAATTATTATTTTACTCAATTCAGTTTTGCCACCAATCCATGAGTAAATTAAGCTAATAAAGTTTATGCTGAATCCTAAATGGCTTTCAGTAAGACATGCAGTGCAAAACGTAATGGAGAAGACCAGTTCATACCTAATACTGGGAGTGTGGGGGAGCGTGGGCGTGGCCACTCAGCCAACAAACTACAATCAAAACATTTGATTTTGAGAAGTCATTCCATAAGCACTGAACAGAGCACCACAAAGATCAGCCGTAACATTAACACAGATGAAGTAAATAACTTTACTCCGTCATGAAGGCACCTGTCCAGGCCTGGGATATAATAGTGATGGCTACACGACTGGGTCATCAGCAAAACAGCAGGTCTCGTCAGGTGTTCCCGGCATGCAGTGGTCAGTACTTACTAAACGTTCTCTGAAGAAGGACAACCAGTAAACGGGATAGGAATGTTCATGTTATGGCTGACTGGTGTGTGCTTTCTAAAAATAGAATACAGCTGAATAGAATTCATTATTCATTCAATGTATTCAATTATTTAAATACATTAAATAAATGACTGAATTGAATTAAAATGACTTTTTCACGCGTTTCACGACTTTCCAACAACAGCAGCAGCAGCAGCAGCAGCAGCAGCAGTCTAGAACAGGGGTGTCAACATATGTTCATGTCAAACTGCAGAAAGGCCAAATGTGGACTGAACACTAATTATTAGGAGCAACTCTGTCTAATAAAGGAGGAACTAATACCAGCGAAAAATGGAATTTTGAGACACTAAAATGACCATTTGGCACAATATAGAAAAACAACCCAATTAACCATTTCTTGAATAGTGTTGGTGTTTCGATACCAAACATTGCTTATACATTTTTTTTAACACTTACAGCTGCTTAAATTTCAGTGTGAGTACAAAAACTGTTTTTTAGATACTGTGGTGTGAAAAAGTTGGTCAACTATTCACAGCTATTTTGACCAGGGGTGCCCAAACTTTTGCACACCGCTATAAAGAGAAATACTGAATAATTTCATACTTGGGCAGAAAATCTGTTGATACTGATAAACGCTCTCAACAAAATTATATATATATAAATATATAGCTGCACCCAGAAGCAAATCCACCGATTGTCACTCCGAAGGGCAGCAGGTCGTCCTGCTTTTGTCTTGGAAACGACAGAGGAATCCGTGTGTGGAGGCGCTGTGGTCAGCACCAAGATCAACAGTTTGTTGTCCACATCACACGTCCACAAGGCCTGGTGTCATCACCTTTGGTCTTCATTACAGGCACTTTGACAGACCAACGTTATGTTATTGAGGTCCAGCAACCAGTGGTCCTAATGTTTTGGAACACACTCCGGTGCTCTATTCCAACGGGACGACGCTCATCCACATACCGCTGCCGTCTAAAGAGCTCGCCTTCAAGATGCTGTTGGACGCTCTATCAACACTCCACCCCTACCACACCATCTGCAGAACTGAGTGAGAACATTCAGGCTGTATGGGATGGATCATCACAGGACACCATTAGGAACCTCTACACCTCCATGCAGAGACGTCTGGCATGTTACGTTAAACCCGACGCCGTACTGAGACACACGACTTCTGTATGAGTAGATCAATAAATATTGATCAGATCAGATACATTTATCATCAGTTATTGATCCTGATCACCTTTATCTTCCTTCCCAGCAGCACTGCAATCCCACACGTCCTTCTGGGTGCAGCTATTTGTCAACGTCACAGCTGTCTGCCATTGTTCCGACTACTGTTCAGACTACAGATTTACTCCGTTTACCATCTGTGGGTTCGGCTGCGGTCATTCTGCATGAACCTCTGTGTATGTGCAGTCCATACTGGACAGGTGATGGAGATTTATTAGGGACACTTTCCTTCAGCTGATGATGATGTAGGTGATGTAAGCGTGCTCAGACCCAGTGGTGGAGTGGGGATAATTGTGCTCCAGCACGGTGCGAGCCAACCATGCCTTAATTCATTCTGTGGGTCAGATGAAAACTTTAATGGAGCCTGTTCTGGCCGGTAGGTCACATGTTTGACACCCTTGGCCTAAAGTGTGCAGTCATTTGTAGACACCAGATTAGTTTACAGCAAGCAGAAACTGAGCTGACACGACGTATTTTAGCCCAGCAAACTTCAAAGTGTAAAGCTTCGTTTGGGCCTGTTCAACGGAAAAAAACAGACCTGTTGTGATGTAATGTTTAGTGCTGTGACTAATAAATAATAAATAAATAGAGTAATGCTAGCTTCTGGATTCAGGTGACTTTTGTCAAACTGCAACAACTCACGCCGGACCTTTTAATGTACCTCTATGTGCCTTCATTCACATGGAAAATGAAAGGTTTACAATCATACTGACAGATACAGAATAAAATGTCTATATAAATTAGTCTAAAATGTCATTTAAATGGTAATCCATCCATCAGGTAACGAATACATAATAAAGGAATTTTCTGCTCAAATTAATTTTCATCATCATAATTATTTCACCAGTCATTTACCAACATTCGCTTTACCACTGTGCAGCTGTATCTCCTCCTGAAGTGGTCTACATGAAAGAGGACGGGCTGAAGTCCGCGTTTTCTCTCACGTGGCTGAGGTGCGTCATCGCACGCTCGTATGCCATGTGCACAGACTTCCGGACATTCCGCTTCTTTCCTTCCATCAAGCGGAGCTTATCAACGGTGGCATCAACTCCCATTGGATGGAGTTTATCCAGTGGCAGCCACTGCCTGTTGAGTCGACAATGAATCCAATTAAAAATACAAATTCCACCAACTTACCACAAATGTAGTTCAAAGGTCAGGACATGCTCTGAGGTAGGAGACTGGAGCCGTATAACCCAGCAATTAGCACTGTATTCTTAAACAGACACAAACCACGTCACTTAAGACAGACATGCTTTTTTCAATCAATCAATCAAATGATTGATCAAATGATTGATGTGCTTTTATCCTTTCTGAGACTGTGACACACTTCCTGTATCTCTAAAAACACAGATTTGAAGACCGATACTACTGTTTCTAGTAGGGGTGAGCGATACAAACAGGAAATCATATCCTGATTTATTTTGTTTGAAAGGTTATATAAAAAAAATACGGTTTGATATAAAATGTGAAAAAAATGATTCTGTTCATATCCCGCTCTGCTCATATCCCGCTCTGCCCATATCTGCCTAAATCCACACAATACAAACACAGTTCATGTGTAAAACACTCTGCTTACCAAGTTCTTTTTGTGTCGAAGAACAACACAAGGAACAGTTTATCTTCAGTCTCAGCTCGCCGACGCACTCCCAGTTTCAGTACCTCTTTAGGCGGCACTGGGATCGGGATGCCGTTATGAAGAATTCCCTCCTTAGGCATGTCTGGATCTACTGTCTGCAGAAAGACGATGTTACTTAAGGTGTGAAAGTCTGACTGAAGGACTGTCTGCAGGTAAGAGTGGTTCATGTGAAACTTACCATCGCAGGGTACGAGGGGTACCCTCTGCATTTCGCCCAAACCAAACTCAGAGGCTCCAGGTCATCAGCATGCTGGGAACTGCTCTTCCCTGAACATCAAACGAAAAGATCCGATTATCTTAAATACACTGACCTTAAGAACAGATCATCTATTTATTACTATTACTGCTACTATTATTAGGCTGATGTGCTGATCAGTACAAAAATCCAAGGGTTTTGATTGTGTTTGCTGTATGTGTCCAAAAGACCCTGTTAAACACTTTCTATTCTTGTAGTCTTGGCATCAATCAGACTTGCAGCTCTGAAATGGCAATTTACAGGTAAGCATTCGGGCTCCTTGACGTTGAGGAAAAATACATTTTTATTTATTTTACCAAATTTATCTGGAATTAATATCCCCCTTTAAATAGAGGCTGCAGATCCAGGGGCTCATGGACGAAGGGAGTAATGGGAAACTGGGTTGCTGGCGTCCAACCGCTTCACACATTTACTCGGGTTAGATGCCAATATTTCAGGAAGATCCCACGTTTATGTTCCCTCAGGTTCTCTCCTTCTAATTCGGCTGTTGTAGTCCGAGCTCGGAGTCACTCTCCACATTCTGATAATGTTAACGTTCTTTGTTCTCCATAAATCTAAACACCTTTCCTGAGTGACCCACCAGCCCGGGCTGACGGATGGCAACCCCCTCACACCACTGCCCACCTGACAACTATGTAGGAATGTACATGGATCCTAATTCGTTGCTACTGTTACTATTGTGACCACAAACAATAATTACTCCAGAACAGCTGAACATTACCGCAGACATGTGGGGGTCCAGGGTCCCCTCATCAATAATGTATGTGTAGTTTGACCAGAGGAGGAGGGGCCTCCCCTCGTGAACCTGCTTCCTCCCAAGGCTTCTTCATCCGCATCTGAGTTTGTCCTGCCGGTGGGTTTATGTCTATGTTTGGTGTTGATCATTGTAGTTTTGATCTCCGTAAAGCTATTTTATGACATCAGCTGTAAAACGTGATGGACAAATAAACTTGATGTGTATGAATAGAATTAATGTGCATAAATAGTCTTCAGCCCCATTAACCTCATTTAAACTGACTATTGTCCAATTAAAGATGCAACAAGAGGCTAAAAGCTCCTGTCTGTCATCGTATGACTGCAGTCTCAGAATCATTTAACCCCGTCTGCTCTTCTAACCTGCTCCACATGTGATGCACAGCTAGACAACAACACCACTAATATTCTTGGGTTGTCAGGTGACTGTGATGGCCAATTCCAGGACCTTCCAGGACTTCTTCTGAAACCAAGCCTTTGGTGAACTCTAAGATATGTTTGGATTACTGACCTGCTCCTGTTCCAATCCAAAGCTCCTACGATTTCCTTAAACTAGACTGAATCCATCTCTGAGTCACTGAGTCAACACTATGCTTCGCTGTAGGCATGGTGTTCTTTTCAGCGTATGCTTCGTTCTTTCTCCTTCATACTGTACAAACTGGTACCTCAAAGCCTGCTGCAGTCGCCCGAGAGTTCTTGACCATGTGTCTTGTTAGGAATTTGGTGGCAGCCAATGATGGTTACCCTCATTTACCACGTTCAGGTAGTCGGTGTTAGTCTGAAAACTCTGCTTTCAGCTGTTCCTGTAAGAACAGTCCGTGCTTTCCTCGTTCTGTATCCTTTTCCTTGTTTGTGCAGGGCAGTGAAAGTTCTTATTTTCCAACATGCAATCAAACATCAACAAACCTCGAGCCAGTTCAGGCATTTGATGCGTTTCATCTTAAGCATACACAGCATTGCTGCTCGGGCGTTTAAACCTCTCAGTGTCACTGCTGGACTGAGAACCACCAACTAGAAATATCCAGCCAACAGTGTTCTGTGGGCAGCGTCCTGTGAGTGCTGACTAGAGGATGACCAACACAAACTGTGAGCTTCTGTCCTTATGTATCTACGAGCTGGAGCAACTCGTTAGGAGAGTCTAATAGAGTGTTTAAAAAATGCAGTGTCTGATCCACTCGTACCATCGCAACACACACCAACGCACCACCACCATGTCAGTGTGACTGCAGTGCTGAGAATGACCCACCAACCACATGATCGCTGCTCTGTGGTGGTCCTGTGGGGTCCTGAGCATTGAAAATCAGGCTGAAAGTAGGAGAATAAAGTGTGCAGAGAAACAGATGAACTACAGTCTGAAATTATAGAACTACAACGTGCTCGTGTGTGGTCAGAGGAGCTGATGAATGTTATGGTTAATCCGTACATGTACTCTCTTTTGGATTTGTAATAATGGACATTATTACACTTTGACTTCATGATAAAAGAGGCGGGGACGGGGACGGGGCCATCTTAGGGAACTTTTATTCAGTACCCACCTGAATCAGCCTCTTTGTTTTCCCCCTCTGCTGCTGGGACTTTGCTCAGGGCTGGCTTTCCACGACTGCGTTTGGGAGGCGAAGAACTAGTCAGTGAAATTATAACAAAAAAACAAACAAAACACAAACAAACAAACAAACAACGTAAATGACAGGATATTAAAGTTTATTATCTTTATGCATTGGTCACACCAGTATTAAGTGTCCTTACCAGAGGCTTTGACGAGTAGGAGAACTTTCTGAATCTGGTGAGCTATCCCTTTGTTTCTTTAAACCATTTGTCAAGCCTAAAATAAAACATTTAGACATTACATTTTACATTTTACACTTTACACTTTACACTGCCGTTACTGGTCAATAAATTATTACAGACCCTTAAACCAAATGTAGTCCATGCTCGTTTCCGTTTGCACTGGAGCTACGAGACTAATGTAGTAATACGCATTTTCCTTCCCCACTATTTCCCACTATACAGACAACATCTCCAAATCATCATCATCTCAAACAGACTTGCTTCTTCTGGTAAACCATCGGTGAACACTTTCAGACAATCATGACTGTTTTTTAAATTTTACGGCCAAACGTTTGGACACACCTTCTCGTTCAATGCGTTTTCTGTATTTTCATGACTATTTACATTGTAGATTCTCACTGAAGGCATCAGATACTATGAATGAACACATGTGGAGTTTTGTACTTCACAAAAAAAGCTGAAATAACTGAAACTAGAATATAGTTTTGATGCCTTCAGTGAGAATCTACAATGTAAATAGTCATGAAAATACAGAAAACGCATTGAATGAGAAGGTGTGTCCAAACTTTTGGCCTGTACTGTATTTTAGCTCAATGAATGATCCACGTCAGTTAAAGTATGGGACTATTTTACCTCCTGTAAAAACATCCCTAAAAATAAACTCAGGCTATATTATGAATCATATGAATCGAGATATGGACAAATATTCCCTCAAATCCTCTGGAAAAAATGTGTTTCTCTGGATTTCTCAGCTTCGAGGTGGCAAATCGAGTTGCCACGCCCATCTCAGTCATTAATACTGAGTTTTCATCAGAATCATAAATTTCACAGATGACCTGAGGCTACAGTACTTTGCTCCACCGCAGACCCTGTTGAGGTTAGGTGTGTGTGTCTGTTGTGTTGCATTATTTGTGTAATCCAGTATAAAAGTTAATAAAAAACCATCCCTGAGGAAGAATTTCACCCCTTCTATTATTACACTGAAACTACAGCAGCAAGTCTGTTTGAGATTAAGGGAAGCATGTGTTCACTCCCTTAAACGGCAGACACTCCTGTACCATTCTGTTTGGGGGGCGAGTGGGACCGCTCTGTTTCACTGTCAGAGCTGGTACCTCTGGAGCGTAGCTGGTGCGGGGAGGGAGGGGAGGACTTTGGGGTGGGAGGAGCTGACAGTAAGCTCGGCTGAGGCTGTTTTTCAGAAGTATTCCCTCTGCTGTGAAGTGACACAGGCTTGCTTTTAGATAGTCTAGCTCCATTTTTTGCTTTTTTGAAGAGAATAGAAGTACGACGGCCCACCCCGAGCTTGGGTGAGGCAGGGGGGCTCTCCAAAGAGGAAACGCCATTAACAGGCTCAGCCTCCAGGGAGCACAAAGCCAGAGACTGTCCGTTTTCCTTCAGCTGGAGGGTGACGTCCTCCATTTCCGTCAGTCCGGCAGCTTCGCTGTGACCCCTTCCTCTCCCTCTTGCTCGTCCCCGGCCCTTGCCCCCCTGTCGTTTGCTGGACTGACTCAGGGTGGTGGTTCCCCCTGTCTCCAGACAGAATATGGGAGCGCTGGGTGGAGCATCTCCGGGTAAAGGAGAAGAAGTAGGACAGGTGGGTTCTGAAGGTTTCTGCGATAAGGATTTTGTTGATTCTAAAAACAAAAACAAAACAAATTATCATCAATTGAACACTGATTTGTGTCTTTTGGAAATTATGTGGAACAATTGGTTAAAAGGTTGGGATTTTAAGTGACAGACCAACATGGAGTAGCAAATAATTGTAAATAAATAAATAAATAAATAAATAAATAAGAAAGAAAAGTGTGGCATGCATTTGTATTCAGCCCCCTTAAATAAAATCAGTCTGACCAACTGCCTTCAGGGTCACCTAGTTAGTACAGTCACCCGTGTGTGACACATACATATATAAATATATATACACCTACAGCTGCTCTGTGAAGACCTCATAGGCAGAGAAGTATAAAAGTGTAAAGCAGCTGAACATCTCATAGAACAACTTCATCTTCCACCATCTGAAAATGGAAGGAGTACAGTCACGGCCATCCACCTAAACTGACATCCCAGAGGGCAATATGATCACTCTAGTCCAATTTGCAGTTTATTGTACGCCATGTACGGCAGTGTTTCTCACGTCTGTTCCTGGAGGCACACCTGCTCTGTATATTTTAAAACTCCCCAAACCTGATCCAACTAATAAGCCTGTTGCAAGGGGTGTGTTAAAGCACAAGTGTGCCTCCAGGAACAGGGTTGGGAAACACTGATGTAGGGGACACAGCAAACGTGGAAGAAGGTGCTCTGGTCAGATGAGACCAAAGCTGAAATTTATGGCCTACAGACAAAACCATACTATATTAATGTGTGTGGAGGAAAACTAACACCATAAATCACCTTTAACACACCATCCCCACTGTGAAACATGGTGGTGGCAGCATTATGCTGTGGGGACATTTTTCTTCAGCAGTGACAGAAAAGTTGGTGGGAAGATGGATGGAGTGAAAATAGAGGTCAATCCTGGAAGAAAACCTGTTAGAGGCTGCAGAAGTTCACCTTCCAGCAGGTCAACGACCCTAAACATACAGCCAGAGCTACAATGGACCGATCAGAGCATATTCATGTGATAGAATGGTCCAGTCAACTGCAGCGAAAGGTGGCGCTACAAAGTACTGTCTCGGGGGACTGAATACAGATGGACACCACACACACTTTCCAGATTTTAATTTGTACGTAAAACATTTTATTTCTTGCTTGTGAAAATTTGATCTTTCTACACAATTGCAGGCAAAGAACCATAACTGCTGGTGTGACTCGTAAAAATAAAACTCCTCACCTGGAATGGCTGGGTAATCCACCTTCTCATTACTTCCGTCCGTCCCCCCCTTTTTCTCCTTGGTGTTGCCACTGAGCAGTCCTGATGTTCTTCGCTGGTGGCTGAGTTTGTGCCGGAGGCTGTTGATTTCCCGCCGTAGCAGCCGCACGCGTTTAGTGCGGCCCCCGCTGGTGCGCATCGACGTCACTGTGTCCAGCCTGTTCAACAGCTCTTTCAGTTGGTCCTCTGATGACATGTGGACTCTGTTTGCAGGATCCAGCAGCAGGTCCACTACACAAAGAGGTTACAAAGACAAAGAATGCTGACAACTGCCAGGCAGACACTGTAGATTTGTGATAAACGTGGTTTATTTCTGTTTTTAAACCTAGTGTAAGGCTTAGTCTATACTGCAAATGGAACATGGCAAGTACACAGTGTGCCCTCTGCCCATGTTTAACCCTGCTTTTGCCCTCCGCTTCTGCAGACGAGATAGAGCTGCTCCATGGCTGTGCTTCATTTTGGAGAAAACCTCAGTCAGAACTGAGCCAGGCATGGTCTTCAGGCAGTGGTCCTACTGAACTCCAGAAGCTGGTCCTCATGCTACTGAGGAAGCAGTTAAGCTGAGCATGGGCACTGCAGAGCCCATTCACAGTGCCTGGTCCAGTCCTCTAGTGCTTGTGCCCAAACCCGATGGAATTTGGCACGTCTACAGCACGTCTACAGGCTAAACTAAAGGTTGGCCTTTGATTCCTGTCTTTTGTCCAGGGTGGAAGATCTGGACTATGGGCTACTGGCAGGTGTCCCTCAGCCCTGTTTATAACTAAGTATTATATAGTTTACAAGTGTTGGTCAAAGACCTTTATTACTAATTATGCTGAACTGAAAATCAGGATAATACATTTTGGCTTCGTCACCTATCTGAACATCAAAGCCCCATTTTCTCCCCTATTGTCTGAGACTCACCCTCGTCCCAGCAGGACTGGCTTGCGTTTGGTTTTCCAGTCAAGTCTGGCAGGTGCATTCCCGTTTTGGGGTCCAATCCAACACTAACAGCCTGGCGCTGGGCTTGCCGCAGGATAGCGCCCCCTACCTCCTGCAGCTGTGTGGCAGTCTTGTGGAACACTGTGTCTGTGGAGTTATACTTCAGGCAGTTGGACACCATGAGGTTAAAATCTGCCTCCAGGTCCAGAACTGAGCAGTACTTATGGGCCTCCAGCTTGTCCCGCATGGTGGAAAAGTCCATTGGTTCAGAAACAAACTCCAGATAATCTGGAACCTAAATAAACCCAAAATGAAAGATTGGTTTTCTTAGACAGCAGCCTCTGTTCTTACCTTATTAAGTATAAAAATGTTCAAATACTACAGTAAACGGCTTTATTTTCGTAAAGGCCAGCAAAACCTGTTTCCTCTTCAATACAAAACCTCAGAGAGGTGAACATTTCAGCACTCTTTACCTCCTTCAGGTTGACAGGCGAAGTAAAGATATGGGCAGTGTCCTTCTCCTGCAGCTGCTCGAGTGTTGACCGCAAGAGCACCAGAGCAGGAGTCAACTGGAGTTCCATAGCGGCCTGCTGGAGCTTCATCTACACAGACAACCAGAGAAACAAAAGAAAACCTCACAGCACCGACCGTGTAACTGTATTCTCTAAAGCAGAACCGATGACAGTGGACAGAAGTATGTTGCGTTTGAACAACCTGCAGATTCATCAGCTTTTTCAACAGATTTTAGTTCTAGAAACAGGAGGAACAATCTGTGAGAGTTTATGGTTGAAGGGACAGATGTTTATGTCTTACCCTGAAGTGTGATTGTTTAGCTGCAGAGCATCCAAATCTTACAGTATGACCAAGACAAAAATACAGACAACTGAATCTTCAGCATGAAACCGGACTACGCTCATGACCTCCGTTACTGAGTAGTGACGACCGCTTGACTCGTCAGTTAAATATGAATTTTCCTTTGTTGTTTGCCTGTAAAATATCCAATATTTTCATTTTTTGATGAAATAATATAGCAGCAGCAGAAACATTTGTTTTATAAAGCCCCATTTGGACAGTCCTGGGGAAATGGAGTAAAGCAATTCTCCACGGAATAAGAAAACTTAGTATAAATGACAGAGATGGGCGTGGCTGCTTGATTTGCACTGAACCCACCTCCAGGCTTGATTGCTGATAAAGTATAAAAGGACAATAACTGCATAATTTATCATAAAGTGATGATAAATTTAGTTTCGAGAATAACTTAACCAGCCTGTACGAACCCACAGCGTCAGCATCAGCTCTACTGCTCCGTTCTTACATTCCGACTGAAATGACATCACAAAGTGAAAAATTCTAATAAATAACCTAAAAAAAACCCTGTTTTGGTATAAAATAAATAAAAATCCAAACAAAGTTAATATGTTGAACATAACAAAGGGGTTCATTTAAGGGGTCTGATTTTATTTACCCTCCAAAACTAACAAAAGCCTTTCTAACAGCTGTAACTGTAAAGTTCAGAAGAACGGTGTGTTCAGTCATCAGTGACAGATGGCTGGGTTGGCTTTTCCTGTGCCACAGTCTGCGGAAGGGGACCTCAAACGTGGAACAGAGGAGGTCAGGAAGTGGGTATCTGCAGTTAGTCAATGTAATATCAACTTCAAGATTCATTCTTTGCATCTTTTTATTTGATTTGCTTTTGTTATAATAATGATACGTAATTCCTGTTGATCAGGTCGACCGAGACGGGCTTCAGTCATCTGTCGCTGTATTCAGCTTCAGTTTAGAAGTTCAGTGTCTGCCTTCCAAACACCCAAAGCACGTCATTATTACCACAATGTAATGTATTCCAAACCTTCAATCCCTCAAACTCCCAACACAGATATGAATTATGAAGAGACTCTACTGCACGGTTGTGTAAACGGAATCCAGAACCCCCCTAACTGTTTGGATGGTGGTCTCTGGTCTTTAGGCTTGATGGGACGTTACCATAGAACGTATTTTATTGATGCCGTGGTTTAAAGCTCATTCCTTATTACAACAGGTCGGCTTTTAATAACTGAGATCTGTTTACTTCTACACAGAAACTGGGATTTCTTCTGGAGCTGAACTACTGACTGTAGAAATGCCTCAGTTTAGTGTTCGTCAGACTGGAGTTTCACATTAACACTGCAATTTCTGTAAACCTGTATTTACATGTTGCAGTGCTGCATAATGAAATACGGTTTATTATTTATTATTGCTGACGTCCCAAGCCTGGATGAACGGTGAGGGTCGCGTCAGGAAGGGCATCCGGCATAAAACTGGTGCCAAAACTATAATGTGGATCAGGCAGATGATCGGCTGTGGCGACCCCTAAAGGCAGCAGCTGAAAGAAGAAGATTTATATTGCTGACAAAATGAAATTGTCATTTCAATTAGTCAACCTATCAGTCCTAAACTAAAATGACCAACTAACCTCTCTCCATTATCAACTTCCACTTTTCAAAACAAACTGGACCTCACACTGGTTTAGTACTCATAAAAAGAGGGACTCTGGGGTGTTTGGATTAACTTGCTCCAAACTAACTAACCACACTCCAGGCAGGAAGCAACACTATCCATTTCGATTCGGAATAATTACGACGTTCCTGTTACAGAGCTCAAAGCTATGCTTTGCTATGTGGCTCCTGTGAGCCGCCGTGTTTACCATCCAAAATAACAGGGCCTTTAATTGGCCTAACGGATTTGAGAGTGTGTGCGTGCGCGTGTGCGTGCATACCTGCTCGCGTTTGAGCCTCTCTCTCTTGCGGATCAACTCGATGAGCAGACGAGCTTTCTCCAGGTCCTGCCGCAGTTTCTGCCAGTACTTCAGCTCCTCCCTGACGGCCTGCAGTTTTGCATCAGGCTCCCTCTGAAACACAGCAGGATCACATTAGCACAATAAATCAGAACAACAGGATTAAAGCAACAGGACACTTGATGTGTGGTATTGCACAATTTTCAGTACAACAGTGACACTGACGTGGTGGTGGGGTGTTAGTGTGTGTTGCACTGGTACGAGCAGGTCTAACGTGTCTTTTGTTTTTAGTAAACGTGGCTACATTCACTACATTTTCTCATTTTCACTTCCACCTTAAATGCATTCAAAGTAACATGTAACTGCTGATGCATTTAAGGTGGAATGGAATCGGTCACATCCAGAATGATGTAAATTTGTAAATGTTTACTGACTTAAAGGAAATTGTTTAATAGATGTTCATTACATTAAACATTTCAGGATCGTAATGAAAGGTTTTGATGCATTTTAATAGTTTATTTTAAAAAATGAATTGCATTTACTGAATATTCAACAGTTTGTATCTCCTGAGATTCTCCTGAACAGGAACAGTAGATATTATTCTCAGGATAAAACTGAAAAGATGAGAATTAAGATTCATTAAGATTAAATTAGACAAACTCTGGTTTAGGTCTATTTATAGCAGAGAGAGCTGCAGTAAAGGTCATTAACACGGTAAATGCAGCAAAAAATGAGAGAAATCTACTAGAAAACACACATCTTTACCTTTAATCTTATTGGTATAATTAACAATACCATGATAATACTGATAACTGTGTTTCGTTCCATGATAATCGTTATATAAAATTTTTATTCCGTTTCATATCGTGGAGCCCTAACGTGAAATCCACGTAAACATGAAACTATCTCCACTACTTACACTACTCACTACAACCAAGTATTACCAGAGAAACACATTCGCCCAACCACGCAAACACATCGAACACACTAACGTTTACGTCTCACTGCTGACCAAATCAGACGGTGTGGACTAACTCAGGGGGACACTAACTTTTGGTCTGTTCAATATAAATGAAAAGAAACGTGACTTGGGTGATTCCCAGCTGCACCAAACCGTGAAAGGTAACCCAGGTGCGAACTGACCGGTTACAGCAGTACTGTGTGTGACAGCTGGACCAGATGTTTCATATGGTGTTCTGAACACTTGCTGTATGTTGATGTTACAGGGTAACAGACCTGCTCGGTTTTCTGTGCTTGCAGGTGTGAGTGCAGACGACGGATGAGTGGAACTCCATTACGGGAATGACGCTTCAGAAGCCAGTAATTATGAAGCCTCTGCATGAACTGGTTCTTCCTCTGAACGGACACGCCAGTGCAAATCTTATTCAGCCTGTCAGGAAACAACAATTCTGTTCAGTTGAAATCCAATCAAAATGTATTTGTATCGCACTTTTTTACAACCACTGTCACAGAGCAGCTTTACAGAAATCAAAAATAAGAAGGTGAACAACACATGAAACGAAGGGCGAACCAAAGGGTGACGGTGGCAAGAAAACACTCCCTCAGAGATGAAGGAAGAAACCTCGGGAGAAACGAGGGGGGACCCCTCCTCCTCTGCTCAAACTACTTGGAAAGGGTTCACTTTCTTTTCACATGTCTGCTCTGTGCAGAGGGTTAAAGGGAAGCATTTGCTGTGCACGACTGGCATCAACACAATAATAAACATCTGAAACACTGAAGGAGCCCGAGAGTCCAGAAATCTACTTTACAAACTCACCTTCTTGAACCATCTTGAGAAGTACAAAACACATCTAATGTTAATGTAATTAATGTTAATTACAGTGTTTTTACTGCCAAACGTCGAGAAACGTGAGAGCACAATTATGTTGCACTCCAGTGAAATATAAATGTGCTCTCTCAAATAGTGGTCAACCGATTAATTGGTTGACCGATTAATGCCATGATAATTTGTATCAGTTGATGCCTCCACTCACAATCCCGACAGTCAGAGCCGCAGGAAGCCCCGTCAGTCGGGATACTGTGGAGCGATGTTACAGCTCTCCTCGTGTCCACTTCACTATTCTAACTTTCAAACCTCAAAATCTCAATACAATATTTATGTAAATTTACAAATGTTTGATCTCTCTGGTTGTAATTATTGTGATGATAGTTGTTATTAACTAAATTGTATTTTATGCAATAAAACAAAGAAAGAAAACAAAACATGATTTCTGCATTATATATTGGCCGTTTGTCACCCTGCTCTTTAAATATCGGCATCGTCCGTTAAAATTCTTTATCGTCCACCCCCTCGCCTGGTTGTACACAGAGAATGCTGGGGAGCCAATATTTTTGCCCATCATTTTTATTCATATTCATATTGATAGCAGCATTATGGGAGAATGGATATATTTTTGCTCATGGCCCCCCCTACAGGTGACATGTGCATTTTATAATCGGAGAGATAAGAGAACCAGCATGTGAAAGAAAGATGTGGACGGTCCTGGTCATAAACTACAGACATGACTTATCTACGCATGGTCTCGTCATCGTGTGATGAATTCGTGAGTAATTCAGCTCAGAAACAACTATGATTCACTCGTTTCCTTCTGAATTAAATCTCAGTTTAAAGCCAAAGGAGCTTCCAGTGCATGTTTACTGCTCTGTTCACGTGAACATGTTCGGCCTGCATACAGACTCTGACTGAGCAGAGAGGGGGCGGGGCTAATGACCAACATCATGATTAATTGAACATTTTAGCTCGACTGTGGCATTTGAAGGACTTCTTTGGTACAAACTACTCGAGTTGCTCAGTTAGATCAGCGTTTAAGTCTTTCTGTTGCTTCCATATCGCAGACTGGACAGAGGAGTCACATGACCACATACAGTACTTAAGCACACACATAGTGGAAAGAATATTAATGATGAAAAACAATAGTTTAATTAATTGACAGATATCAGCCCAATCACTGACCCAGATGTTGGGATATAAAGTTTGTTGTTTATTGTTCAAATTTCAGAATAAAAGTTCAGGGCAGGATGTTTTTTTTCCTTTAACTTGTCATAAAAATTATTGTCAATAATAATAATAATAATAATAATAATAATTAATTTAAATTACTTCATTTTCAGTTCAGGATTTTTGAGATATAGTGCTTTTATTCTTTTTATGAAAAATTCATACAAATATTTTATAATATCTCAAATCAGGACATATTTGACTATCCTGAGGTCTCCAGAAAATAATATCCATTATGTGTGGCTGTCTCCTCTAAATACTTTCCTAATTTAATGGTAAATAAACATACGGCCAACTACAAAACTGAATGATGAGATATGATGAGATAGGTCTTTGTTTCGTTATGATATGTGCATCATGTCTGTAGGTTACTCTGATTCTGAGTTACGAAGCCTAGAGGACAGTATCTAACTGTCCACAAAGTGCAGATCTCAGGATGTAAGTGCAGGAGTTTGGGCATATGTGTGACGATACGTGGACTCATCACGCACAATTAAATTCTCTACTTTTTAACAACATCATGATGAACACAGTAGGAATTTAGAACATTTAGAGATCATGTCTGTTGTAGTTTTAGTGGTAACGTTGTGTAAATGTGTTTTTGGCTGAACTATCTCTTTAACTTGCCTGTAGGAGGGAATTTGGGGAACGAGAAGAAGTGGCACGCCTGTTTTCCGTGAAACTCCATCAGCACTTTTCCTTGTCTTCTTTTGCTGTGGTGAGGGTGGAGCCTTTTTATTGCCACGCTGGTTCTGCTGTACCGAAGGGCCAAGTGTGTACGACCTTTGGCCTCTGTTATTCCTACTCCCTGCAAAACCTCCATCCTCCTCCCCTTCAGCTGCAGGTGGAGAGTGGCTACCGCAGTAGGCCGTTTTTTTCACAGTAAACGTGGTGCCGTTGGTGCCCGTCTCACGCACAGGGTCGATTTTCATGAACAGTCCAGCTCTCTGCGCACAGGTGACGTGAAATGCCCGGTAGCAGTTGGCTTTGTGGCACTGGATGGATGCCCCCCTGCCCCTCTGCTTGCAGAGGTAGCAGGTCAGCTTCCACCTTGCAGGGGGAATGTTGTTGACACCCTCTATTGGTTCTAGGAAAACTGTGTTAGCGAAACACACTTCAGGGATCCAGATGGCACACACCACATGTGCCCAGCGCCCGTCACTCGTCTGTTTAAAGGCACCGCCGCGGTTTGGACAGAGTACACAGTCCACAGGTCTGGATGGAGACTGCAGACAGCGACGGCACAGCCACTGACCCTCCGGAATATAGGGCACTCCGTAACATTCCTGATCAGAAACACAATCATATTAGGCGGTGTATGTGTATAAACTCTAGGGCTGGACGATATGGACAAAAAGTAATATCCCCATATACTGTAGTCGAAAGGTGATATAAAATAGATGATGTGAAAAATGCAGTATGATAAAGCATTTCATGGCGTATCCTAATTCATCGAACTATATTTAAACTGAAATTTGATCTTCATTTGTTCTTTATACACTACAAGTCTTCTTCATGACAGAGCTCTCATTTGCCCCTTCCATGGTGTGAATGGGGGCAGAGAGCAGAAGAATAGGACAAGCAGCTAAGAGCAGGGGGTGGAGCAGTCCAGGACAGCGGACTGAAATAGAATATTATTCAAAAACATTTATATCAATATAAACTAAATCAACCCATATTCTGATATAGATATAAATATCGATATAACGCTCAGCCCGTATCCCGCTGTTTATATCCTGATATAGATATAAATATTGATATATCGCTCAGCCCGTATCCCGCTGTTTATATTCTGATATAGATATAAATATCAATATATCGCTCAGCCCGTATCCCGCTCTGTTTATATCCCGATATAGATATAAATATCAATATATCGCTCAGCCCGTATCCCACTGTTTATATCCCGATATAGATATAAATATCGATATGTCGCTCAGCCCATATCCCGCTGTGTTTATATCCCGATATAGATATAAATATCTATATATCGCTCAGCCCATATCCCGCTGTTTATATCTCGATATAGATATAAATATCGATATATCGCTCAGCCCGTATCCCGCTCTGTTTATATCCCGATATAGATATAAATATCGATATATCACTCAGCCCGTATCCTGCTCTGTTTATATCCCGATATAGATATAAATATCGATATATCGCTCAGCACGTATCACGCTCTGTTTATATCCCGATATAGATATAAATATCAATATATCGCTCAGCCCATATCACGCTCTGTTTATATCTCGATATAGATATAAATATCGATATATCGCTCAGCCCATATCCCGCTGTTTATATCCTGATATAGATATAAATATCGATATATATCGCTCAGCCCGTATCCCGCTCTGTTTATATCCCGATATAGATATAAATATCGATATATCGCTCAGCCCGTATCCCGCTCTGTTTATATCCCGATATAGATATAAATATCGATATATCGCTCAGCCCGTATCCCGCTCTGTTTATATCCCGATATAGATATAAATATCGATATATCGCTCAGCACGTATCACGCTCTGTTTATATCCCGATATATATTCTATATGAAAAGGTCAGAATTTATGTACTCTAACCTGATGCACGGCCAGGTTGCAGATGTCACAGAATAATATGACGTTGCTGTTGAGGCATTCGTCATCCATGCAGACACAGCAGTATGCATCCTCATCTATGGTGTTTTGAGACAGGGCCTGGCTCCTGGACTCCAGGATGGACTCCCGCTCCAGCCGGTCAATCAGCAACTCAAAAGTGTTGGGCGGGACAGAGGCGTGACCGTCTGAAACTCTCTTCTGATTGACCATCTCCAGCCAAGCCATGTCTTCCTCATCCATATCGTATTCTGCCTCTGTCTCTAGCTCTTCAGATGTTTTTTCCACATATCGGTAATAGGCCACAGGAAGAGGCGGAGCCTCAGAAGAACTGAAAGTGTCCAGTTTACGAAAAGTGGGCTTAGGCAAAGGTCCTTCAAGCTGGGTGTGGTAGATGTGGTGGTGAGAAAACTGCTGAGAACCGAAACGTCTAGCCCTGCCGTCTCCATTTTTGCCATCTTTCCTCCTGCCTTTCTTAGCGGAGGTGTTGTGGACTTGGCAGTTGTCCTGCTCACTGTTTTCCTTGTTACTGTTACACTCTTGCACTTCCTGTGCCAGCATCTCATCCTCTGTAACGACCGCGAGGGGGTCGAAAATGTTGATCCGGTGGATCCTCCCCTCAAGTTCCACTTCCACCATCTTCTGAGACTGAGCGTAGGTTAGCGTTTCTCGAGTTACGGAGAAGTTCACCCTGCATGGGGAGGGCGGACGGAATAAAATGTCCAATTCTGACTGGCTAGAGGCAGTAGCACTGCCCCTGCCTCTGCCCCTGCCTCTGCCCCTGCATGATGCAGACTGACCACCACGTTTCTTTAGCTTCCTCATTTGAACTCTTTTATTGTTGTCTACCTAAACAATAAAAACAGAATGTTAGAATGTTAAAATTCAACCCGGACAATAATTCAATATCAACGCTGACCATAACGGAAATGTAAAGATAACGGCGACATCATATTCTCAACATTCTACACGAGTCCACCGATCCTGCTTCAGTAACATTTACATCCCCACTGTTCTTCACCACGTCTCATCTGAGTCGATCACATCTGCATTTGAGGCAGCCTAACAGAAGAACAGGTGTCTTGCCCCCTACAGGTGAGGTGCATTATTACTGTGAATGCTCTTTGACTCTCCCATCTCAATTCCTCCATAAATTTCCCTGCATTTGGCCACTGATTATGGATAAGTCCTGCCCTTCAACAAAATGAGCCAATCAGCTTACTGGTTATGCCATGAAGGGAAGATAGTTGACAATATTGTAGCTCAGGCCAGACCATGTCAAAAAAGATACATGCAAACAATGTTAAAACTACAATCTGGAAGTTATTCCAAATAAGTTATATCCAAAATGGTGGAACGAATTAAATTTTTTCTGATCTGAATAATTAAGAAAATTTAGTTTTGTTTTCCATAGATATTTTTTATCACTGCTACTTTGCTCATCATTGGTTTTACATTTTGTCAGAAAAAAAATATTGGAAACTTTTTATTTCAGCAGTTTAAGGCTATTTTTTATTTTCATTATTGTAAGCAAACGTATAAAACAATTTCAAACTAAATTTGAAAGCTGATACAAAGTTATTCATTAAATGAACACAATTCATAAGCAAGATAAATTATGGTTCAATAATAATTATTTGACCATCGAAACAGTTGTTTGTTGTGGCCCTATTGCTCACAAATACAAAATCTCATCTCTGCCGTGAAGAATGGATGATGGGAGAATCGAGGTTTGGGTCTGCTTTGTATTCTCAGGGCCCGGTGGCTCTTGATCGCTGAGAGAATCATAAATTCAAAGATGCATCAAAACATTTTACAGGGAAATAAAAGTATCAACTCTAGTCTCTAGGCTAGTCGCAACTTAATATTTACAAAATATTTAATATATAATATTTACACCTCTCCATAAGCAGGTGTAAACTGAGACAAACTAAAGAACTTTACGATATGTTGAGGTCATTCAGGTCATTCAGGTATCCTAATGTCAGTGCATATGAATACTTATTATGTATAAGATCTATAAAACATAAAATGCATGTTTGTTATTTGGACAGTGACAATAAATTGGACTAAATTTACACTGAGAAATTACATGCATGACAATGAAGTTACAAATGGGTTATTACAAATTAATAAATGGAGGCTTGTTGATATTTGCAGAGCAGTGTAATGCTAAGAGATCAAATCAAATCAAATCAAAATTTATTTTTATAGCGCTCTTCACAACTGAAGTTGTCACACAGCAGCTTCACAAAAATAAATAAATAAATAAATAAATAAGAAAGGTTAAAACCCATAAAGACCCATAAACACTTTGCTTATCTGGATAACAATAAATATTGGTTGAATATGAAAGTCTGTGCAATAATAATTCTTAAGCAATTCCCCGGTACGCTGCTGCTGCTATCATTGTTTCTCCCGCCCAAAATTAAATTATATTATATTAGATTATATTATAGATTAGAATATAATGAACTGTGATAAAGAACAGATACTCATTAAAGATAGGATTTGTTATTATACAAAGGCTGTTATATGTTTATATTTTCTGTATATATTAGAATATAATGAGATATATAGTAATAAAGATGATATTTATTATATAGGGGGCTGTTATATGTTTATACTGTCTGCATATATTAGAATATAATGAGATATACAGTAATAAAGATGATATTTATTATATAGGGGGCTGTTCTATGTTTATACTGTCTGTATATATTAGAATATAATGAGATATACAGTAATAAAGATGATATTTATTATATAGGGGGCTGTTATATGTTTATACTGTCTGTATATATTAGTATACAGTCAGATATACAGTAATTAAGATATTTATTTATACAGGGGGCTGTTATGTTTATACTGTCTGTATATATTAGTATACAGCCATATATAGAGTAATAAAGATTATATTTATTTTATAGGGGGCTGTTAGATCAGATTGTCTCCACCTACAGAATCATCGCGCTTCCTTCCGCGCCAGCCAATCAGCAGGCATGTTCTGTGCACGTGACTGGCGCACACCAATCCCCGCGCAGCGCTGTCGGAGGCGCCTCTGCCGTTTGAGGTAGTTCGGTTGCAGAGCGCTGAACAGCAGACCGGGAGCGAGGCAGGGTGAGAGTCAGCCATTTTAAGGGCGCAGAGGCAGCGGCGTCCCGGCCGTCCGCCTCTCGAACCTGCTCTCGCCGCTGCGCGCGCTCCCCGGAGCCGCTGCCCGAGTCAGCGCGTGATGAAGCGCGCAGGTGCGTGCGCGTGCATGTGTGATACCCCGAACATCGTGCAAATGGACGCGCGCGCGCTCCATAAAGCCCCCCCTGTGCCCCGAAAGCTGCAGATCAACACTCACCGCGTTCTGGTGTCCGGGCGGAGCTGCGCGCGCCCTGCACACATCCTCCGGCGCCGCGCGCGCGCCGCCTGCGTGACGGCAAGCTTCGAGCGCGGCCGCAGCATCACCTGCGCGAGACGCGCGGTCCCGCAGCCGTGAGTTAGTGTTGGCACCCCCCCCGAGAGCCGCGCAGGAGCCGGACCAGCGGAGGGAATAGAGAGAGGAGGCAGAAGAGCCCTCTCCCTGCCCCCTCCACCGCGCGCGCCGCGGACTCGCCGCGCGCCGGGCTCGCGCTGCGCCCTGATTGGCCGAGCCGACGTTCGAGCCTCGTCCTCAGCCAATCAGGAGCGAGAGCGCGCACAAAAACAGCGCGCACCACTTCCCTGTTGTGTTCGCGCGCCTTTTAGGATCCGGGTTTTATTTCCCCTCAAACAAACCGGATCAAATTAGAAAATACAGTTAAATAAAACTGTGAATACATACAGATTTGATCATATTACTGCTCACATTTGTCTTCCTTTTGGGCGTAAAAATGAACAGATTTGAAATATTTCTATGATTTTGACCCCAAAAGTACTAAATAAAATACAATTAATAAAACCCAAGAGTCGTTTGTGTTATTTATGTATTAATTGATAATATCCTCAGAACATTAATTCTTAAAATTGAACACGGAGCAAAGAAAGAGAGCAAACAGCCCCTCTTCATTTTCCTCTATAACCCAATATCTGGGTCAGTGATGTTATTAGCCCCGCCACCTCACTGATCAGTCAGAGTCTGTCTGCAGGTTGTGCAGGTACACGTGGACAGAGCAGTAAACATGCACTGGAAGCTGCGTTGGTATTTAAACTGAATTTAATTCAGAAAAGAGTGACTTTTAGCTGTTTTCTCACTGATAATCACTCAGTGATGAGAGCATGTAGTGTTTTTATGATTTCTATTATGTCTGTAGGTTACTCTGATCCTGAGATATGAAGCCTAGAAAAAGGCATGTAACAGCATGCCGATCTTGGGTTTTAGGAGTTAAAGCGAAAACCAGCAGAGTGAAAAATACTCTAGGTATAGCTGGTTGATCATAAAGGCTGTACAGATACAGTTGTGCTCAAAGAGTTTACATACCCCAGCAGAATGTTAGCTTTCTTGAGAATATGAATGATAACACATGGTTTGGTGAAGACATTTATT